>OY744498.1:6119810-6371948 GCA_963556185.1 Pseudopediastrum boryanum
AGGGGGCCGGGGAGGGAGACGGGCGGGAAGGAGGAGGAGGAGGAAGGGAGGGGAACAGGGAGGAGGAAAGGAGGAGGGGGACAGGATGAGGTCAGGGAGGGAGGAGGACAGGGAGGAGGGGCAAGGGGGCCGGGGAGGGAGAGCGGCGGGGAGGAGGAGGAGGATGAAGTAACGGGGGGGAGGGAGAGCGAGGGGAGGGGAAGGGCAGGGAGGAAGGGGGGAGGTCGGGGGGCGGGGGCAGGGAGGAGGCTGGGGGAACGGAGGGGGAACGGAGGAGGGGGGTGGGGGTAAGGGAGGGAGCGGTGGTGGTGGTGGTGGAACGGGCGTTTGATTATGTGATGATGGGTACAAAGATTATTTGGCATTTCTTACTCCTCCTGTTGTTTCTCTGCAGGTAGGACAGACCATGGGCGGGTCAACTGCAGCAGCAGAGCCAACCTCTACTGCTGCTCCCGGCAGCCCTGACCATGGTACAGCAACTGCTGCTAGTGGTGCTGCTGCTGCTCCAGCTGCTTCTGCTGGTGCTGGTGTTGAGGCTCCTGCTGTGTTGCTAGCTAAACTGCAGCGGTTAGAGGTTGAGAGGCGGGGGTTGATTGACCAGGTGGATGACCTCAGGCAACAGATCAAGGTGGAGCAGCAGGAGAAGGGAGGGATGAGGGACAAGATACAGCAGGTGAGGGGGCGGGGGGGAAGGGGGGGGGGAAGGGGATTGTGGACAACATACAGCAGGCCGGGGGAGGTATAAAAGTATGAAGTGTTTGCACTGGTGCTCCCCTCGATCAATCCTGACCATCAGATTGGACAAGCTATTGCAATCACCCTGGGATCTTTTTTTACTGCGATCTGGCCCTCTACTAGGCATCCCTATCCCAGGTTTGGGCCCTTTCGCACAGAAACACGGTGTCACCGCCTGGATTCCAACCCGGGTCTTACCAACCGAAACCACTAGACCATAGCGAGGGGGGAAGGGGTATGGGGTCTGAGATTGAGGCGCTTCGGGTTTAGGGGCTGAGGGGGGGGGGGTAGTTTGGGGTGGGGGAAGAAGCGGAGGGGCTACTGGACAAGATACAGCCGCTATTGGGAGGGGGTGTAGGAGCAGGGGGGTGTATAGTGTAGGTGTTTGGGGGTTAGGGTGGCGGGTAAGGTGGAGGGGGGGTGCCTTGGGTGGGGGGGAAGGGAGAGAAAGGGGGAAATGCGGGGTGGACAGGGGAAAAGGAGTTTGTGTGGGGAGGTGTGGGGGGTGGGGGTGCGGAGAACATTGGATGGTGCAGGATGGAATTGGAGATCGGGAGGAAAAGGAGGAGGAGGAGGAGGAGGAGGGTGTATCTGTGGTGGGAGGGAGGGTGAAGAGCAAGTGTGGAAGTTGAGGGGCACAGGGGAGGGTTTTGTGGTGTGTCTAGAGTGACAGCTGTAGCACCGGCGCTGCAGGAGACCCAGGAAAGGACAAGCAAAAAGCTGGGTAACCTGTTATTCACTGACGGACTAAGGGTTAGGTGGCAATGACGGATGAGGGAACAGGTGCTGGGTGGTGATGGTATAAGGCAAGGTTGGGAGCACAGCAGCAGCACATGTCCTTGGAAACGGGCTTCAATAGTTTCAAATAATAGTGAACCCTGAGACCGAAGCTGTCGTACTTGACTGTCGCTCCTGAAAGTTGCCAGCTGGCCAATCCTCCGATACCATGGAATCACAACTCTAAAGCAGCAGCACATGTCTTTGGGGGCTGGCTTGTGGTGTGAGTGTGAACATGGTAACAAGCACTGGCTGATTGCATGCAATACTTGAAGTGCTTCATTTGCCTTAGGAGCATTTTTACGTGGTTGTGTTTGGCTTCAACTCTGTGTTGCGTTGTCAGGTAGCGTAGTATTCACACAGAAGTCAGCAAAGCGTCTGGGGCTGAGCTCCTCCTTGGCTCACAAGTAGTGCACCGTCGACAAGAGGCCAAGCAGGGTGGGGAAATAGTATGATAATGTCCATCTGAGAGGTGTCCACATGGTTGGTGTGCATGGGCTTATGTGAACCCAGCCATCAGGGGTCGTGTGCTGCATGGTTCTAAATGACCTTTTGGCGTAGCTGGTTGGGTTGATCCATAATACTGCTCTGCCGTAGGGTTTATGGTTCAGGATTTTACTGCTCTGCCGTTGGGTTTATGGTTCAGGTTTTTACTGCTCTGCTTTAGGATTTATGGTCCAGGAATTCCCTGCTCTGGTTTAGGGCTTGCTAGGGTTCAGGTTTTTACTGCTCTGCTTTAGGATTTATAGTCCAGGAATTCCCTGCTCTGGTTTAGGGCTTGCTAGGGTTCAGGTTTTTACTGCTCTGCTTTAGGATTTATGGTCCAGGAATTCCCTGCTCTGGTTTAGGGTTTAGAGTTCAGGTTTTTACTGCTCTTCCTTAGGGTTTAGGGATTATGACTTTCTGCTGTTCTTTTCTGCCGCCAGGTAGAAAAGCAATTTGCAGCAGCAACAGCAACTTCTGAGTCTGAGCTTGAAGCATCACAGCAGCAGCTGCAGGCAGCTCAAGAAGCAGCTCACAAGCAAATAGAGGAGCTCAGAGAGGAACTGAAGAAAGCACAGTCAGCAGCAGCTGCAGCAGCAGCTGCAGCAGCAGGAGGAGGAGTGGGGGGTGCTGGGGGAGGCAGTTCTGGGGGAGGGGGGTCGGGTGGGGCGCAGGGTTCTGGAGCAGCAGTAGTAGGAGGTGGGGTTCAGGGGGGCTCAGGGTCATCTCAGGCAGATGTGTTGAGGAGATACAAAGATCTGGCACTACAGGTGAGCTTGTGTTGAGGAATGCATAATGCCACAAGGATCCTCCAGAACACAGCAAAGAGCCCGGCAGCTCACCTCTTGTGCCTTGGTGGGGTGAGCATGTAAACGTAATATAACACCTTGTTGTTTGCCTAGGGGTTGCTGAGTGGCTTTGGTATTTTAAGTTTAAGGAACACGAACTTAGGCATTGCATGATTCTGGCTTGTATGTATGCCATGTTTAGACATGGGGTGATGTGTTGTATTGGCCTTTGGATTACGGTCTGTTTCTTTGCTGATGCTGTCCTGATGCCTCCACCAAACGAAGTGTAATGTATTGCTGATCTTGACTGCTTTGCAAGCCTGGATGGTGCAAGGAAGGCTAGTTCTTACTATCAACCAACCATGCCCTTAGCTGTGGTAGTCGCCAATATTATCTATTTTTTATTTTTTTATTTGTTTGCCATATAATTCTTTTAATTTTTATTTATTTAAATTTTTTTTGGAGGCCCTTGTGAGACCCTTGTCAATGTTTCTGGCTGTGGCATGGTAATTCAGGAATGGTCCTGAGCTCCTGTCTTATTATTACATTTCATGATATGCCATAGCAAAAAGTGCCATAGGCCCCGCACCTCAAGCTGTCATGAAGAGCAGCGAGGTGGAACACAGCTCCTGTCTTACACAGATGGTGGAGCATGCTTTTGCAGCCTCTCTTACTGCCATCCTATGCTTATCTGCAGTGTGGTAGAGGAACCACATTGTCTATATCAATCCAATTATTGTGTTAAGAGAGACCATCGCACAGCCCTCTGGGCCGTCCAGCACCCAAGCATGAATCCAGTTTCATTGTGGGGTAGGGTGAGTAAGTGCGAGAGATAGAGAGCCAGATGGCTGCAAAAACTAGCGAGGCTGAGACAAGTAGACTGTCCAATCGTTGTTTGATGTTTTCTTTCAGATGGAGGAGCGTGCTTTATCATCAGAGCGTAAGGTGGGGCTGCTAGAGGCGCGTGTCAGTGCGCTGGAGGGGTCGCTGGCCCAGGCACAAGAAGCTCTGAAGGCAACACAGACACGAAGCAATAAGGAGCTAGCAGCAGCACGGCAGGAGGTGAGCCCAAGGTGGTCCTTAAAACTAGTTTTGGAAACCAGGCCCTACCTAAACCCTGGTCACAAGCCTAAACCCTAGTCACAAGCCTAAAACTAAAAATCACACAAAGACGAAGCAACAAGGACCTAGCAGCAGGATGTGAGCAGCAAGTGGACCCTAAAAAAAAGGTTACTCAGAGTTTATTATGTTATATTAAAATAATAATAATGTTAAAATAATAATAAAAAACATATGTTTAAAAAAGATATGTTATAAAAACATGTCAATATGTTAAATAAAAAACATATGGTATATATATGTTATAAATAAGGTTACTCAGAGTTTAATGTTAGATCTGGGTTTCCGATGGAATTGATGTTGCACATGTGCTGCCGCTGCTTGCTCCACATTCTGGTCCAGGAGCCAACATAGTCTGATAGCTGCAGTAATGAGTTGTCCCAATCTCAAATCCAGCCCTATCTAAGCCCTAGCCACAAGCCTAAACCCTAAAGGCATTACAAGCACGGAGCGACAAAGAGCTGGCAGCAGCTAGAGGGGAGGTGAGCAGAAGGTGGTCTCTTACTATGTTTTATGAAGCCAACCACGAAAGACAACCACGAAAGAACAGGGAGCTAGCAGCAGCTATGCAGGAGATGGAAGGGGCGAGTGGGGGTAGGATCAAAGGACGAAAGGAGGGAGGGGTAAAGGAAGTCCCCTGGCTAAGCTTGATACCGCTGGGGTCAGGCTATATCACCAGTAAAATGCTAGGCTGAAACAAATCAATCCTGCCCTGAGAAGAAGGTTTGGCCCGGGTTGAAATGCACTAAGCAAACTTGAGCATGGTGGCTCTTTTTGTAGCAGCAGGTTGGGTGTAGATCTTCATGCAGCTTTAAGTGGTTTATGTGGTTTATGTGGTTTATGTGGTTTATGATGTTGTAGGTGACGCGTCTTGAGGCATCCCTCCGTGCAGCTGAGGCAGCAGCAGCAGATGCTGGGAGGAAGTTAGCAGTGGGTGAAGGAGCTGGGCGGATGATGGAGAGAGCAGCTCAACTGGAGGAAGACAGGAATGCATTACAGAGGGAGGCAGCTAATCTGAGGACAAGGGTGAGGGGGGGGAAATGAGGCTCGTGAATGATTTGTTTGGGGATGTGAAGAGGGGTGGATTTGGTGTGTTTGAGAACAATGGTGAAGAGGGGGGTAGGAGCAGTTAATGATGCGTTGCACAGAGTGGGAGAAAGGGTAGGAAGTAGGGGGGAGGAGGGAGACGTAGGGAGGGACGGGGTTGGGAGGAGGAGGAGGAGAGAAATGCATTGCAGAGGGTGGGAGTCAACTTGAGAACAAAGGTGAACATGGGGGGGGAGCAGTTGATTGGCGAGTTGCGCAGAGGGAGAGGAGTGGGAAGCAGTTGTTGGGGAGGAGGAGGAATGCATTGCAGAGGGAGGCAGTCAACTTGAGAACAAGAGTAAGGAGGGGGTTCAGAGCACGTGCTAATGGGTCGCGCAGAGGGAGAGGAAGGGTGGGAAGAAGGGCGGTGGAAGGAGGAGGAGGAGGAGGGCAGGAGTCCATTGCAGAGGGAGGCAGCTATTCTGACGGCAAGGGTAGGGGGGGGGGGGTATTGAGGAGTTGTGCAGAGCAGAATGAGAGGTGGGAAGAAGGGGGGCAGGGGGAGGAGGGAGGGGATTGTACGGGGGTGGGGAGCAATGCATTGCAGAAGAAAGCAGCTAATTTGAGAACAAGGGTTAGGAGGGGGGTTGGAGGGCGGTTATTGATGAGTTGGCTGAGAACAACGGGAAGGGGGGGGGGAGTAAAGGAGTGGGGAATAGTAGTAGTAGGAGGAGGAGAAGGATGCATTGCAGAGGGAAGCAGCTAACCTGAGGACAAGGGTAAGGAAGGTATTGGGAGGGGGGTGTTGGTGGAGGAGGACCAGGCGGAGAGAAAGACGGGGGAGGAGGGAACAACGCTCTGGTAAATGATTTTTATGGGGGTGTGGAGAAGGAATGAATTTGGCCAAAAGACTATGAGTGTGCAGTTATGCAGGATTTAGGGATCATGTGATCAAGGTGCAATGAGGGAAGAAAAGGTGTGCACATATGACATCCCTTTGACAGAGCTGCACTATGTTCAAAACTTATCCGCTGATAGCCGTGGTGCTACAGTACCCAATACATGCCAAAGATTCTGTCCCACCTTGCTGTTCTTTGTGACAGCTTGAGGTGCGGAACCTATGGCAATTTTTGCTATGGCATCTCATGAAATGTAATAATACCACAGTACGCAATACATGAAGTGAAACATCTGTAATACATTCCTCTGGCCGGCTCATGGGGTACAACATTAACAACAGCAACACGTCCATACTTTGAATCGTATGACCAGGGTTTGCTGTTTTTGCTGGTTACCTAGGTTGAGTCTTTGGAGAAGCGGTTGCAGTCCGCAGAGTCCCGTGAGGCGCGCCTCATGGCTGAACTGAGGGAGGGAGAGGCGGTAGCAGCAGAGCGGGAGGAGCTGGTGGCAGCAGTAGCAGCTTTGAGGGAGCGGGTGGAGGAGAGCAGGGCGGAGCGGGGGCAGCTGGAGCAATACAAAAAGGTGAGAGCGAGGGGGGGGGCATGGAGGGTTTTGTGATTGGCATGCATGGAAGCAATATTCTTGGTTTTGTTGATGAATTAATCTGATTAGCATGGGGTAGTAGTTGGCCAGCATTGGGTTGTGTACCCCAGTCATCAAAGTTGTGTGCTGCGTTGTCTTGAGTGACCTTCTGAAATAGCCAGTTTTGTGTCAGGATTGATTATGAGTCCGACCGGTGGAAAGAGCCCCGGAGCGTATTTTGGCTGTCAGTAGCTATGTGTGGCCGTTTATGTGGCATTCCCAATGCTAAATGGTCTTTGCATGATCAAGATCATCTCCCCTTCTACTCTTCAGGCTTTTTGAAGGAGCTTGAGGTGATATCTGGGATCTCCAAGCTTACCGTCCCATTTTTTGACCTATTATAGTTTAGTCTCGCCACCCCAGATAGCACAAGCCTGAGCCACTTTGGCGCTGCAGTTCTGTGCAGGTAATGGGTGCTTTTGGCCAGTTGATACATTAGAGCGTAGGTCCTCCCTCACCTGCCTGACCCTTGTTTCTAATAGGTATGGACAGGGTCAAGGCATAACGTGGATACAAGCTGGTCAGTGCTGAGTGTCTTCACTGCTTTGTGGATGCAGCAGCATGTCAGAGGGGCCATATTGATTTGGTTACCCTGCTCTGTTCAGTATTGCATCATGCGCGAAGGATACTGCGGCTGTGTTATTAAATTATTTTTATTATTGTTATTTATTTATTTATTTATTTATTTGTTTATTTGTTTGTTTTGACAGGCTCTCTAGTATATGTTCCCACTGAGGTCCGCACGTATTTGGGATTTTGGCGTCTTATAGGCATCACCAGCCATGATTCTGATGTATCTTCTCTTTATCCCGCTTGCAGATCTCCCGGGAGTTTGAGCACACAAAGACTCGCCTAGAGGAAGAGCTGCTCGCTACGGCTCAGCTGGTCACCAAACTAGAGGGACGGCTGCGTGAGGCAACGGACAAAGCCAACACCTCTGCTACTGCAGCTGAAGTAGCTGCAGCCAGAGCAGCAGCAGCAGAAGCGGCAGTAGCATCGGAGGTGGAGGCACGGATGGCGGCTGTAGGGGGGAATAGGGCGCTATGGCCTCCGGCGGCTAGGGAAGAGGTTGGGAGGCTGGAGCAGAAGAACGAGGCTGTGCAGGGGATGCTGGTGGTGTTACGGGGTGAGGTGGAAAAAGAGGGGCAGCAGCTGGTAGCTGAAAGGCAGGCGAAGGAGGATGCGCAGAGGAGGTGTCACGATACCGAGGAGAGGCTGCTGAGGATAGAGCGGGAGATGATGTCGAAGCAGCGTGAGGTGGAAAGTTTGCTGGATTATGCGCAGAAGGATGCGGAGGCGTTGCGGGGGATTGTATCGTTTTTGGAGCAGGAGCGGGATGAAGCGCGGCTAGCGGCGGAAGCAGCGGCAGCGGCAGTGGGGGTGGGGGGTGGGGGTGGGGGGCATGGTGTAGGGCACCGTGCGGTATCGAGGAGGACCAGTGTGAGCAGCTCTGGGAGTTTGGTTGTACCGGATGGGATAGGCAGTACAGGGATGCAGCAGCAGTACAGTTTGCAGAGGAAGATGTCGAATGGTGGCAGTAGCAGTGCGTCACCGATGGCGGCGGGGGGTGTGGGGGGTAGCAGTGGTAAGTGGCAGGTGCAGAATAGGGTGGGTGGGGGGAGTTTGTACGGGGTGGCGGACGGGGGGCAGAATAGGGGGGGTGGGGGTGAGGGGGTGCAGAAGGTGGGAGGGGTGGATTTGGTGTATTTAAAGAATGTGCTGTTGAAGTTTTTAGAGGCGGTGGTGGCGGGGAAGACGGCAGAGAGGGATGCGCTGCTGCCTGCGATTGCGGCGCTGGTGCAAGCCACGCCGGTGGAGTTTCAGACGATGAAGAAGGTTTTGGCAAATACTGCTCCTGCGGGGTCGCAGATGCTGTCGGTGCTTGGGATTAAATTGTAGGGTTTTGGCGCTAGGTTGAGTTGTTCTATATCGCTGTTTTGGTGATGGCTTGAGGTGGGGGGCCTATGGCACTATTTGCATATGGCATATGTATGAGATAGATCACTGTACAGCCCTTGGACTGTGCAGCACCCGCCACATGACTCCCACCAGTTTGTTAGTGTGTGTTGAGAGAGAGACTTAGAGAGACTGATACTGAGAGCTAAGACAAAGAGAGTCGGAGACAATGGCATATTATGAGGTGTAATAGTAATAGTCACAAGGGAGGCGCAGCTACAGTGTGTTCTAACCACAGACAGTATGCTTTTTGGCTGGCTTTATGAATTTTGAGTATGGGGTTGGAGCCCAAATTGGTACCTTGTGGGTGGCGTTGGCCCCACCGGCGCCCCACTATGATGGGGCCAGTTGGTGATTTGGGAATACCTAATCTGATGATTGCAAGGGTTTGGCCTGACATGTACATCAGTTGGTTGGATGAGATCTTGACATGTGCGTGGGTAGCATTTGAGATGGAGGCATGAATCCAAGCTCTCCAGTGCCTGGGGATATGGAGGCAATCATTAGGTCACATATCATTGGTACTGACTCGAAGATCTCAATCAATCATTTACTGTGCTCCTGGCACCTGTCCAAGGGGAGGACATTTGGCTTTCAGGAGGGGAATTGCGGATGGAAGTGAGGTTCTATATGAGGCTGTCCCAGCCCAGGGATCTGTTCTGTGGTGAGTAATGCATAGTGCCATGACTCCCAGCCTATGAGCCAGTGGTTGATGTCATGCACTGCTTGCACTGAGGTAATGTGCAATGGGAGCCCTGCAGGCTGGGCATTGCCTGCCAGGCCAAAGACATTTTGGAGACAGTACTGCATGCATGGTCAAGTCCACCATTGGTTGTGTGGCTTTGTGAGTGTGATCAGGAGCCTTGTTTTGATGGCCTGGGTTGATTTGGCCATTGGCATAGCTGGTCTTGCGTTTTGATTGACTACTTGAAGTACATGCATGGCTCAAATGCTCTGTGTTTTGTCTCTTAAAAGAAGAGGTGGCACCACCACCAGATGTTTAGAAGGTTACCGCTACGCACACACCATGTATGGCATACTTAGTGAGGCAGATGCTCTGGTGGTTACCAACAGTTGGTCGCTCTTCGGTTCGGCCTCTAAAGCAGGTTGCCATGGATAAGATCTGAAACAAGGGTGCCGTATCTGTATGGGGTATTACAAGCGGAGGGCACCTGGCATCAGGAGAGCCAGCGGGGCTGTGTTATATGAGGGGGGCCAGACGTGCAGTCACATGTGGGGTGGCAGCATGGATGCTCGTTGTTTCTATTTCTGCCTTGTCTGGGAGTGGACATGTTTGGGGGCCTTGAGAGGGATTGGAGAGTGGGTGTTATATGAGGAGTGCATTGTGAGAGGCAGTCATCTGCATCTTGTTGTTTGTTGCACATACCTGGTAGCAGATAAGGCAAAGTGCCACAACATGGCTTGTCTCCATTCCTTCGAGCACTGTGTGTGAGAGAGGAATTGGATGACTGAACCCACTGCTTTCTGCGGGTATGGATCCGCCACCTTGTTATCGTTCTCTGTTCCCAAGCTTTTTAGTACCTTTCTACATGCACCGAATGCGGGCAGTCATGCATTGCCAACATGTAGTAGTACTTGTTAGGAATCCTTCACTGTCGCTAGCTGGTCCTCTCATGTCACATTATGCCATAGCCTTCCGTGCACAAGGATACATAGTGACTGGCCCAACTGCTTGCTGCCGGCTTCCCATCCTGATGCCGAAAATGCCACAACTTAAACACAGCATGCACCAGCTGCTCTGCAAGGACCCACACTGCACATGCTGCCTTGCTTTACACCACTAACAGTAAGAACGGCTACAACAGATGGTTGATCCACATGTTTTTGAGACAGCTTGAGGTGCATGGGCCCTGTACCACTGCTCAGCTGGGCGGCCTTGCTGTTCAGCATGAGATCTAATCTGAGCGTGCGTCGTGGTTCCTGAAGAGAAATTGCCTATGGTTCTATCCCCGCTTTAGCTATGTTTTCATTTGTCAGTTAATGAGTACGTCGAGTGGCAGATGGCTTGATATCAAGAGTCCTGCAAATAAACAACACTACTGATGACAGGACACTTGCAGGTCTGCGATTACACGAGCTTCCCAATTACTTTGAGGCATTCGTCTGCGCTTCTCTGGGTTTAACTGAACCTTGTATGGGGCAGTCTGCAGAGGCTCGAGCATTCCAAGCTGGGCCACTCCTCATCTCTCCGCGCATGTATGCATGCTTGCGCATTCGGCTAAGACAGGGCCTGGTATAACACCCGCTAAATCGTGGCAAGCTAAATGGATGCGTCCGAAGGTACATAGTGACGTTTTTTAGGCTGAGTCTAGGTTGTGTGTCGGTTGTTTCCGCGCCTCCTGCGACCCGCCCGTCCAAGATCAATCCGAGGTAGTAGCGAACGCCAAGGTTGCCGAGGGGCCGCGACGGGCTTGGCCGTCCTTTCACTGCTCTAACAAAGGTAAGCAGCTCTGCTGATATAACCACATATGAATCATGCAATAGCCGATCAGCAGGACAAGTATTACATATCAACGGGCGCTGCACTCCTCCTCGCATGCATCTAGTAATCAAGTGCATGCAACTAAGTCCTGGCTTGAGAAACCCTAGTGCACCAAGATGGCCAAGTTGTTATCTCGTATCGTTCACTGTGCTGTGTCTGCTGCTGAAGAGCAGGTGGTTCTCGACCCGAGGCCTTACAATCAGCTCATGACTGAAGGGGCACGCATGTACTCCGGCTGGGGCAGGCGACTGGGGTATCTTTGGGACCAGGAACACTACTCCCATCCAGGATTCAAGGTTCGATATATCACCGAAATATTCGAGCGGCGAACCCTCGACACCCTTGTTGCGCTGAAACGTTTTGGGAAATTCCAGATTGAGCAGCAGCAAGCGCTGGACTACGACTACCGAGCCCTCTTCAAGCAGTTGCTGAGGGAATGGAGCACAAGTCAGCTCACACAAGACAGACATGTTACTGTGAACCTCCTGAGCTTTGTCTGCGGCCCTGGCACCGACTGTGTCGCGCAGATCTTGTTCTGGCGTGACTATGCAGCGGAGGTGCTCGGGCTCGGGCTCAGGTTCAAGATCACGTGTGTGGATATCGTGCCATCTTGGCTACCCAGCTTGGACGCTGCTCTGGGGCAAGTCACCACTGAGCTTGACACTGTAGAGTTCATTGAGGGTTCTTGGGATGGTAACCCAAGCGTGCTCGCTGCTGTGGTAAGTGCCCCGCTAGTGAGAGAGGTGTATAGCATAGTCTCAAGCTGGATGCTCGTCGCTTGCCGATCCTCAGAACCAGATACATAGCCCTATATATTAAACCCAGTTGGGCCTTAATGCCTGCTTAAAAGCTTTCATGCATGTGAATTGTCACACCTGTGAGGGATGGGACATACCAGTGTGCACGGCACATGCGAGGAAACTGCAGCTGTGTACCCCAGCTGGCATAGCTTGTGGACCACTTACCTGCATAGCATGGTCGGTAGCCTGACTCTGGTCTTCATCATGAAGGTCTACTTCAGCTCATTCAGTAGCATAACAGTATACTGATTGGATGGTACCGCATATTCTAGTCTGGGCCAAGTGTAGTTGCATGATGCAACTAAAATGAGTGGAAGTTACCGCCTGACAAGGAGAACACGCTACAGACCGCTTCCTGACAGGTAGGACACACTGATGCTGCTGCTGCTCTCCTAGTTCTGTCTCGGCCCGCTACATTGGGCAAAACCTGTTGCTCCACACTACAAGCTGCTCTAAGACCGCTTATTTCCATATCCCCTTTCACACTTCTGCTTGTGCTTTGACGCCATCGGGGACTTAGAGTTAATGGTGCTAGGCTTTGCAGTTCTACTTGTGCTTTGACATCGCAAGGGACATTCGGCAGGCCGGGTGGGGTTTATTGAATCTTATATTCTTGACCTTGCAGGCTAAAAGCCACATCATCAGCCTGTCCTATGTCCTTCAAGATGCTGTGGATGAGAGGCTGGGTGCAGCACACCGCTTCTTGGATGCAGCAGCAGATGCTTGCTCTACAGCAGGGAGCTCCAAGCTGGTCATTGTGGCTGACCAAAACAAGTATTATACTGAAAAGGCCCTGCCACCTCATGGTCACTGGCGGCAGCAGCAGTGCTTCAAGACGCAATTGCTGAGAGAGGATGGCCAGAAGCTTTCCTTGGCAGGTGAGCAGATGTCACAGATTATCTAAAGGATGTCATGACACTGCCGTGGTGAACATTTGCTCAGCCATTCGATTTTATAGTATGGGATTTCACCCTATATCTTGACATACAATGCAGTATCCGCGTAGGAGAACGGCCTTTGTATGAAACTGACATATAAAAACTCACCACGGCTTTGTGAGTGGTGTCGTACGACTGATTGCAGATGTTTAGCAAACAAGTTTGGAGGGAGGGAAATACTTCACTCAGGTTCTCATTGTGATGCTTTTAAGGGCCTCTGTTTTACCAAGATTGCCTTTTCCTGTGAGGACTGTCCTCTGAAAATTGAATATTGTTGGTAGCCAGTCAATAAACCATGATGTAAGGATTACAAAATGTAGTCATGTTTTACCTTGCCCAATTGTATACCACGTAGAAGGATGACAGCTATGAGAGCGGAAAATGGTTGGCATGCATTCACAGCTTGATTGTGATCATTAGCACACGAAACATTTAAAAGTTGAGCATGCCGTTACTTAAATGCTTTTCATTGCACACATTTTCCATGTGTACCAAAAGGCCCAATTTCAGTGCTGACAAAGAGCTAAGTAATCTTCCCTACTTCAGTGGTGTCGTGGAGGAATGCCACATCCGAGAAGAGAGACCACGAGGCCGTTTAAAGAGCCTCAACTAGGGGTGTCCATCTCAAGTGACTTGTTTTCGCCACTTCTGTCCCCAAAATGTAAACATGGTCATAGTTTTCTTTACTCTGACAGCTCACATTCAGGTCTCACTGCTGCACCGTCAATCTGCCATTAACCAGTATATGACCACAGCACTGGCCATAAGAGTTCCCAAAGTATGTGCAAGCTTGACTTCATATGCAAAGTCCTGCATGTTGGGGCGTGCTAAACGAACGCATTGATCATGTGTGCAGTGATTCCTGTTGGCAAGGCAGCCGAGTGGGCAGCAGAACAGGCCTATGGTGCTGAGCAGCTGGCTCTGGATGAGCTGTTTGCTGAGGACGCAGCGTACGAGGCCCATTGCGAACAGCTGGCTCTGGATGAGCTGTTTGCTGAGGACGCAGCGTACGAGGCCCATTGTGAGCAGCTGGCCCTGGAAGAGCTGCTTGCTGAGGATGGCATTTAGGCACTGTCCCACCAATGTGCTTTTGCTAATGCGTCGGTCGTTTGATGCAGGTCATTGGATGCCCTGTCTGGATCCGGATACATGGACTTTACCGTCCTTAGGTGGGGGCTTGGATGTGGCTGATGAGCGGTCAACCACGTATTATTAGGGTGACAGGCACATGGCGATCGAGTCCCAATTGGTTGATGTTGGATACAGCCAACAGAGTACAGCAGTTGGATCCAGGACCACTAGTATGTTGTCAACGGTACCATCGGCATACTTGCCTGCTGCAATCCTGCCTGGCATACTAAGGCGCTCACATGAATGGGTCATGATGAGACCCTCCATGAGCTCCAGTCCCCTCTGCTGCTTGTCAGCTTGCTGGAATTGTTTGCCTTTTGAGCAGTCTGTCCATTCCACGGGTGAGTGCAGAAGGAAGGTTGCATGGTGATTGATGCTTCTCTCCAAGGGTTCTATGCTTGCGAGAAAGGGAACTCCAGAGCTTCATAAGGTTGCACTTTTGTTAAGATCCTGTTTGTTTATAAGGATGACACGTACTGGGATTGAGGGGTGACAGTCTGTGAGTTGCAGGGAAAGGCTATTGCTGGGGAGCAGCATGCTGCATGGCCTAAGGGACCTTTTGGCATACCGGGGTTTGGGGTGGTCTGACCTGTTGATGGCACGGCACCTGTCAACTAGACGACAATTGCTGCTGCTATATATACAGACCCCCACATACAATCATGATGTGCATTCTTCCTGTGACAGCTGGTTTTGGCAGGTGGAATGTGTGGTTGAGCAGGAACATGCTGGTACTGATGACGATCTGAAAGCAAGTTTCACTTAATGTGCAAGGCAGGGCTGCTGTTGCTCGACTTACCCGGATTTGCGGTGCCACACCTTAATTGTTTGTTTGTTTGTACCCCGTTTACTATTATGCATGGTTATCGCTCACTGGCTAACTTGTGGGGCCCATGAAGTTGGACTTGAGGGGGGGCTTGAAGGTGACGGAACGAAAGGTTGCCTTCAGGGTCAGTTGCCGGATGACTATGGTGATACAGTAAACTGCTGCTGCTGCTCATCACTGCTGCTCTCTGCCTTGGAAGGGGACAGACCAGGGGTTACAGCCAATAAAGCATTGCATATAATATAATATCGTGCAGGATGCTTGTACTGTTGGTTAGCCATCCACCGTCATCATGTGGCACTACACGGCCATGTACTAAGGTGGAAGACTGCTAGCATGAGCTTTCTCAGCACAATTCGCTTCTGCTTACATGGACTTCTTGTGGTTAACCTTTCAGGCAGGGGCCAGCCTAGCCGGGTGCTGAGCTGCCACAGCGTGTACAATTTATCATATTATACTCGAAAAGCAAGGCCTCTGCTGCCCTACTTGCCCTTCAGTAGCAAGGTGAAGGGTAAGCACACATAGAGAAGGTTAGAGGGCTACGCGAGAAGATTGTGTGTTTGTCTCCAGCGTGGGATTATGGAAGGCCTCTGGGTTGGGGGATGGTACTGCATTCTCTGCTTGTGTGAAGGCGGCCAACTTCTTGTGTGAAGGCGGTCAATTTTTAAGGTCATAGAATTTAGCTTGTGTTTGACCCAGCCAGTGTATTTGGTTGTGCACGATGCGGGCCCTTGCTGCCTTGGCTGCAGCCACACCTTTGTCTGTTTGTTTGTTTCTTGGGCGTGTGATGCTACAGTTCTGCTACCTCCTCTTTGATGGACAGAGACGGCACCAAGCCGGTTCTGTTACTTGAAGCATGCAGTCCCTCCTAGGTATTCTTGAAGCCTAATCTTGCATGGAGACGTACAAATTAGCTAGGGTTTAGGGTTAGGGTTTAGGGTAAAACTTCAACCCTGGCTCCTGACGAAGTGGTGGAGTCCGGTGTCGGGTGCTGGCACGGCCTGAGGGCTGTGCAATAATCTGCCTCTCATAAAGCTAGGGGTGGACTCATTGTATGGTTGCAACTGCAGATGTCCATCTGATTCACATATCATTGGTGCTGGCTTGAAACATTTTATTTGTCATCTCCTGTGCTCCTGGCACCCCTGCAAGAGGGCAGGGCAATTGGCTGGGAGTTTTGGAGGGAGGGAAGGTTCATGTGTGTTGAGCCATCCTGCTGCATGTTGCCTAAATGAGCAGGTCAATACTTCACATACTATGTTGCCTAATTAAGTTTGCATCTGTTATGATATTAGAATGAGGTGGGGCCACTGTCATAAGCTGGGGGTTTGAGCAGGGTTACTTGCAGCATGTTGTAAAAACCGTTGAGATGTCCTGGTAATGTCCTGGTCACGGCACCTGCAGGGTCACTAGTACTGGTTGATGTCATCAAGGTTACAACTACGCACACACCATCTGTGGAGTACAATTAAGTGAGGAAGTAGACCTACTTAGGTAGGACCACCTGAGTCCCCACAGTATGACCCAGCGGGCCAGGTTGATGTCATGGCAGTGCACTAAGGCAGAGGGAAGCTGCAGGCTGGGCACTGCTTGCCAGGCCAGATTTGATTTAGGAAGCCTGTCTTTTTTAGAAAGTAAGGAGGTGGCACCACCACCAGATGCTCTGGTGGTTACCACTAGTTGGGTCTGCTCTTCTGTGTGGCCGGTAAAGCAGCTAGCCATGGATCAGCCCTGGAACAAACTCTGGCATATGTGGGTGGAAGGTTTCAAGCTGCATTTGGAGTGCACCTGGAGTGCACCTGGAGTGCATCATGGGAGCAACGGGACTGTCACTTTTTCTATAACGGAGACCGCATGTGGGGCTGCATGTGCCGGCCGGGGCCACTGCACCTGTGGATGCTGCTTCTTTTCCCTTTCTGTTTCTGTATGTTATGACCTGTCTGGGAAAATACATTATGGGGATCTTGGAGAGGGAATGACGGAGACTGGGCATAACAGTGGAGAGTAGAGTGAGAGGCAGTTGTCTGCATGTTGTATGCTTTTTGGTGCCCATACCATGGCAAGCTGCCCAGACTTTGGCTTGTCTCCATTCCTGTGAGCACTGTGTATACGAGGAGAGAATTGAAGAACCCACTGCTCAGTGTTGCAGTGGACCGCTGAGAGTACCTTATTGCGGCTCTCAGCTAGCCTTCCAATCTTTGAGACTAGGTTCGCCTACCCGTACTCACTTTGCAGCGGATGGTGGTTCATGAAATGTAACATAAGCGGGTGCTGCACGGCCCGAAAGCTGTGCAGTCATCTATCTCATATAAGCGTGCCCTGTGGTTTCTGCAGAGGAATACCCCACTCATGGGTCTATCCCCACCTACGGATATACCTTTGCCAGTTGATGAGTTCATTGAGTGGGAGCTAGGTGGCATGATATCCGGAGAGTAGTGCTTTAAACGTGCCCCACACAGGACGCATGCAGGTCTGTAAGTACAAAAGCTCCCCGGGCAGAATATGTTCAGCCAGGCGGATGCGCTTCTCTTGGTTAAACTAACTGGGTTAAACTGCTTTATGGGGCAGTCCACAGAGTCTCAATGATCCCAAGCTGGGCCACTTTTGACATCCGTCTCCGGTGGCCTGGTAGGGTGACCGCGGCTAATGAATGATTTGCCAACAGTCACTTTAGGAATTCTGTGGTCAAGTGAGGGGTGGGGTTTAGCGGGACCTGGGTTTGGGGTGGGCGGTGTGGCCGGCGTGGACAGTTGTGTCGCCGGATCGGTTGCTGCTGTTGTCGGTCACTGCTGAACAGTTACAGTAAGGCCCATCCGGCCACGCAGGGCCGTGGCCAAGAACCCGTCCTAGAAGACAAAACGGCAACTGACAGGCCACCAAACCACCAACTGAGGATCAGAAATCAGCCTGGCCCTCCAATAATTGTAGCAAGCTGTATGCTGTTGATCTGGCAGAAGGCTCATCATGTGACGTATTTCAGGTTGACTGTAGGTCGCGTGACGGTTGTTTCCGCGCCTCTGCGACGCGTCCAATGTCCAAAATAGTACGAGCGCCGGACCTCGAACGGTCCGAGGTACGTAGTAGCGAACCGAGGACCTCCGGCTACAGGCTTGGCCGCCCTCCTACACTGCACTTACAAAGGCAAGCAGATCTCTTGAGAGTGCTGCAAATGGACTTTGCAGTAGTATCAACAGGACAATTGATACACACGGCCGCTGCAACTTCCTCTCATCAAGTGCATTATTATACCTGAAGTGCATACAACGGACAGACTCCTGAGAAACCCTAGGGCACCAATATGACCGATCCAATGTCCCGTATCGTTCAGAATGCTGTGTCTGCTGCTGAAAAGCAGGTCGTTTCCGACCAGAAGCCTTCTCATGATCTCATGGCTGAAGGGGCACGCATGTTCTCTGACTGGGGCACGAAACTGAAGCATCTCTGGAAGGAGGAACACTACTCCCATTTAGGATTCAAGGTTAACTATATCACCAAGATCTTCAAGCCGCGAGCCGACAATATCCTTGGGGCGCTGGCCCTTTACGGGAACTTGGAAAAGGAAACGCGGCTGGACTACGACTATCGAGGCTTGTTCGAGCAGTTGCTGAGGGAATGGAGCAGAAGCCAGCTCACACAAGACAGACATGTCACCGTGAACCTCCTGAGCTTCGGCTGCGGCCCTGGCAGCGACTGTGTTGCCCAGATCTTGTTCTGGCGTTTGTTTGCAGCGGAGGTGCTCGGGCTCCACCTCAGATTCAAGGTCACGTGTGTGGATACCGTCCCATCTTGGCTACCCAGCTTGCGAGCTGCTCTGGGGAAACTCACCACTGAGCTTGATATTGTGGATACTGCCAAGTTCATCCCAGGCTCATGGGACACCCCGAGTGTGCTTGCTGCTGTGGTAAGATCCGCCAGTCTGAGACAAGAGAGGCCACTCCCTCACAGACCTCACTCCTCATCCAACATAGCAAGAGTAGATGCTTGCTCTTGGCAGTCTCTCCCCCCCAGGCAGTCCACCTCTTGCCCATCTGGTCCCTTTTTCGTGCTTGTTTGAATACTCGCCCAGAGTTCTGTCAACCTGATGTTACAAACAAAAAAACCGCGGATGCCGCCTGTAAGCGGCACAACAGGAAGCTGCAGCCGTAACCCCAGTTGGCATATCTCGACCATTTGCATACCATGGTCCGTAGCCTGACTCTATATCTTTATCCTGAAGATCTAGTACCTTGGTATGTTCTAGGTGCCAAGCACGGTGTAGATGCAATTGGAGTGGAAATTATTACCCTAGACGGGAGACGAACTCCAGAACAACTATCTCCAGGTAGTGTAATTGATAGTGTGGCTTGAACCCTCTATTGCTGCTCTTGCAGGCTGACAGCCACATCATCAGCCTGTCATATGTTCTTCAAGATGCTGTGGAGCAGCTGGGACAGCGGGGCGAAGCATACCGCTTCTTCAATGCAGCAGCAGATGCTTGCTCCGCTAAAGCAGGGAGCTCCAAGCTGGTCATCGTGGCTGACCAAAGTCGAGATGGGACTCTGAGAGCCCTGCCACCTCACTGGCAGCAGCGGTGCTTTGGGGTGCATAAAGTGAGCATTGATGGCCGCAATCCTTTCTTTTTGGGAGGTGAGCAGAATAGCTAAGTTGAGGTTACTGTGTCAAGATGACTTCCTGGCCATGCCCAACTGTAGGCCTTTCAGCCCACCTGTTGACGTAGCTTTTGCTCTAACTAGGCTTTCCGTTGAAATTGCAAAAAGTGACAGCGAAATTTTTGTATCAAGTCGGCTAATCATCACTCAGCAAATGGCTCTGCAAGTAGCATACCACGGCTGGGGTTGGGAACGTTTGCGGGAAAAAACTGCAGGAATTGACATGCATGATAATGATGTGGACGATAGTCAGTGCATACGTGTACAGGTCAGCCAAATGTGAAACGGCCCTTGGTTCATGCCCATGGGTTAATGCACAAGTGGTCCCTGCTTTTAGACGGCCCATACTTTGTGCTGGTGAGCGATCCCCTAGCTCAGGGACGTCCGGTTGAATGTTACATGCAATGAGAGAAGCGACCTTTGGCCAAGACGGGCTTGAAAGGGTCTCTGGAAAGCCAGATTGACTGGCATCCCTTCAACTAACTCATTTGAGGTTTCATAGTGCCAAGTGACAGCAGCATGTTAGCTTTCACCTTCACTTTGCACACTTCAAACTATCCAGCTGCACAGCCTGTCTGTCCAATAAACTAACCATAGCAATGGCCCCCTGTTCCACCTCGCTGTTCTTTGTGACGGCTTGAGGTGCGGGGCCTATGGCACTTATTGCTATGGCATATCATGAAATGTAATCATAATGGCCCCCCAGACTTTGTTATCTGCACTAAGTACCAGTTGGCAAGCTTATCTCAAGCTTCTCAAAGGCCTGCCTGGTGACTCTACGTTAACTGGTACTGATCCCTCTGTGCAGTGATCCCTGTTGACAAGGCAGCCAAGCACGTAGCAGAGGAGGATATTGATGAGCTGTTGGCTTCTAGCGTGGCCCGCGCCATGACCTTGGGTGTTGCGTGAGGCCAGCTGGGAAGCCTCGTAGGACCAGGGGCTAGGCCATGACATACATCTTGAGTCATCACTTCAGTGGTCAGCCTGGTAGAAACAGCCTTGTTGTACCTGCAGCAGGGATTGCTTGTGATTTCACAGCTGGGGCTTTGGCTCGTCTGTGGGTACTCCGTGATCACCCCATCATGGTCGTCATTGGGTGCCTCAAGTGGATCAGGAAACATCTATAGAATTTGTTCTTGGGTGGCACTATGGGGGTCTGGCTGATGTACAATCAACCATGTACTGTAAGAGAGGCTTGTGAAGAAGGCCAACAGGATGCAGCAGTTGAATACAAGGACTTGTCAGGATACGGACCATAGCATACTTGCCGACTGTGATGCTCGCTTAGGGGCTTAGGGGCGCTCAGGGAGTATGTTTGGTTGCTCTCCACTTCATGGGCCCCAGTCCCTCTTTGGTTGCCAGCTTGCTGGTATCAATTTCTCTTTTGAGCGGTGCGTCCATTCAGAGGGCTGCAGAAGGGAGATTGAATGGCTGGGAGTGTCACCGCTATGATATCCCCAAGATCATGTACCCAACTGAGCAGGTGCCGGGCAGTTACTCGATAGCGGCTTTTCTGATGGTGCAGATAGTTTCATTTGTTCGAGCTCACCTTGTTGTGAAGAAGCAAAGTTGCATTGGTAAATGGTAACAGAGACCATTGCAGTGCTTGGTAAATGCAGGCTAGCAAAAGTGTATAGGTTCTTGGCTGAGCTGGTGGATTATGCGCCTGTGCATAACCTAAACTTTGCCTGCTGTTTGCAGAAGCAAGAAAGAAAGAAAGAAAGAGGACGCGAGGTCATGGGAATACATGCGTAATGTTAAGGAACTAGGGGGCATTGCCGAAGCGTACCGCCCTTGACCGGAGCCACCGTGAAACTTTTGTATCCCCCTTGGGGCCTAGTTTCCCCTCCACGGGTAAATGTGGAGTGCCTCTTTCCCGTCCGTACCACTCCCACCAGTGCTTCCAACTCTCGTTGGCGACCAGGGGCCTTGTAAACCTACCGAAATTCAGGTGGGTACGTTGTTCATCAAGGGAGCCGTACTTGGAATCACCCGAAGTACGTGGTAGACTCCTCGATTGAGCATCCATGCTACCATCGCTACCAGTGTTGTTTCCGCAACTGGCATCCCCGCTAACACATCATTTGCACAATGTGTATGAGTATCTGGACAGGGATCGGACTTGTCCAAGAAACTCATATTGTCAGAAGTGGGACTTGAACCCGCGCGCCAAGTATGAAAGACCTTCCCGCGGGCCTTTTACCTCCTTATAAATTTTCGCCCTAGGTGGGGTTCGAACCCACGCGCATTATTGAACAATCTAGAGACTGGCACTCTAGACCGCTCGGCCATTGCCGTTGCGCGGCTTGCAGAAGCAAGAGGAGACTGTGCACACCTGAGTGTGTGACACAATCCCCATAAGTTTGCTGCACCAGTCTCAATGGAATGCGTCCTGGGTACATCCGCAAAGCTGTGCTGTATGTGTGTTTGTCTTGTATATATCCTGGCACGAGTAGTGCACTGTCGACAAGAGGCCAGGCAGGGTGGGGAAATAATATATCCTGGGCACGTCTTCCCCAGAGGTAGGCTTGAGTATAAGTACAAACTTCATTTCCCCATTTTGTGGGAGGTCCATGGGCGCTTCTCCCCTTAGGCGGAAGAGGAAAATACACTATCTCACTGAGGTTCGATAGCCGCTAGGTTAGTGTTTGGGTTTAGGGTTTAGGGTTTAGGCGGAAGAGGAAAATACACTATCTCACTGAGGTGCGATAGGCGCTAGGTTAGTGTTTGGGGGGGATGATGCTCTGGGAGTTGACCCACCCCGGGCAAACTTTTGAAGGCTTGTGGGAGGAGGGGACATGGTTGCATTGTTACATTTACGCTTGCTCCACCATGAGCGGCGTGCATTTAAGGGCTTGCTGGAGGAGGGGCCAGCAAGCTGCAGTGCAAAATAAATGCTGATTCGCTACTTGTCGCGCCGAGGGGCGGCAGCAGTAGCAGCAACCGATGGGGGTTACTGCTTCATTTCATGATATGCCATAGTTAGTAGCAGAAGTGTGATTTGGGTCCAGCATCACAAGCTGTCACAAAATAAGCAAGGTTGAACAACGGACAAGATGCAGCCATTGCCCTACAGCATTTGGAAATACATGCCTAGTACATGGGGCTCAACATATGGGGCTAGGATGTTTTGGTGCCACAGCCAACAATGGCTTTCACCTGGGCTGTTGTTACACTTGTGCTTGTTACTCGCAAGGGATCTTCTGTATCCCTGGTTTTAAAATTCTTGGAAACTAATTCTGATAGCCCAGTTACGGTAATGTCGTGCTGTCCCAGCTGACCATACCTTCCATGGTTTTGTGTTCCTTAAACATGTTGTCCATCTGTATGAGAGGATTCTATTTTCTAAGTGGCAGGCATCGTTCAATGTCTGACTGCAGTCACCAGAAGCCTGCCTATTTCATGGGATGGCAAGTCCAAGCTTCGGGGTGGAGAGTCGCAGACCAGCGGAGTAACAAGTCTGCGGTTTCAAGGGGTGCCAACCATAATTCATGTTTAGGCTTCTAAATTGGAACAAATTGGCAACTCTGGAGGTTTCTGAGGGTGGCAACTTTGTGAGTGAGTGAGTGAGTGGACGCCGGGCGTTAGCCCTGCGTAGTTTTAAGGAAGAGGCGGTACTGCGCATGTTGTGGAGGGAATTATGGCTTCACTTGAAGGGTTATGTTTCTGAGAGAAGAAGATTGTAGGGCGTGATAAGGTGGCAAGTTTGTTGGATTGGGAGGGTGACAAGTATTGAGGGTTGATATTAGGGTTCTGAAATTCAAGGGTGACACGAGTCTGTAGAGTGCCCAGGGGGGCTGTTCCCAAGGCCCTGAGTGCTGCACTCTGGTCTAAGTGACCTTTTGGCATAGGAGAATTGTGTTTGGGATTCTGACACGATGAAGGCACCTGTGCTAACTATATACCGGCCCGAAAGCTGTGCAATGATCTATCTCATATCTCATACCATTGCTGCTGCTATAGATCCCCACATGCATGTTTGATGTGCATTACACCAGCGACAGCTGGTTTTGGTTGACATCTTGATTGGTGGGTATGTGGTTGAGCAGGGACATGCTGGTATTGATGGCTACTTGGAAGCAGGTTGTGTGCAAGGCAGGGCTGCCGTTGCTCCTCTTACCCCTTTTGCTATTCTGCATACGTGTCACTCACTGGCTAAGGGTGGCGCTCTCTGCTGCTATGAACCCACTGAGGTTCACAGCACTGGGCCATGGGTGGGGCCCATGAAGTTGGACTTGTGGGGGCTTGGCAGCGGACAGTGAGGAGACACTGCCTTCAAAGGCCAGTTGATGACTTTGGTATTACGACAGCAAACTGCCTGCTGCTGCTGCTTACCCTATGCTTGCTGCCATGGGAGTTCAGGCCACAAAGGGTAGCAGATAATAATAAAGCATCCCGTATTGTATTACATCTTGCAGAATGCTTGTACTAGTGTTGGTTTGCCACTGAGCATGTGGCCCTACATGGACGTGTACTAAGTTGGATGACTGCTGGCATGTGGCTTTGCCAGCACAGTCCTTCTGCTTACATGCACTCTGTATGGAAGCTGCCTTCCAGTCAAAGGCCCAGCCTAGCTGGAGTGCTGAGCTGCCACAATGGTGCATGCAATAAGTTTCAGGAAAGTAGGCCTCTGCTAGTGCCCTGCGAGGACACAGTGATCAGTACCAGTCAGAGGGGAGGTATATATGAAGAGAGTTTGAGAGCTACCTGATTCTGAGATCTTGTGTTGGGCTGCAGTGTGGGATTATGGGGAGGTTTTTGGGGAAGTGTACTGCATTGTGTGTTTGTGTGGGGTCAGGGAAGTAAAAGGGGTTTGACCCAGCCACTCTGGTTGGTTGTGCAACATCTGGCCCCTAGCTGCGTTCGGTTGTCTGCAGCCTCATCTTCATGTTTCTGTGTGATGCTACAGCCCTGCTACATCGTCAGCGTATTGATGGACAGCGACGGTACCATGTCAATCAGTCTAAGCAGGCACTCCTAGGTTCTCTTGATGCCTGCACATTTGGCTGTGCCATATGGAGGTCTGCAAAACACCTGCATTACAAGTTCAAGGGTTCTCTGCTTCAAACAAGGGGATCTTAGGGCTTGATAGGGTGGCAGATTTGTTGGTTTCTAAGGGTGACACGTCCTGGTATTGAGGGGTGATATTAGGCTTCTGTTCTGTACGGGTGACACATCTGTGAGTTACGCAGGGGGCCTATTGCCCGAGCCTGCAGCATGTTGCATTGTTTGAACGACCTTTGGGGAATTGTGGTTTGGGACTTTGACCTGATAGTGGCAGGGTGCTGACTAAAAGGCCATTGCCATTGAGATGTACGGCATGGCTATTGCCACCGTCACAGAGAACCTCCAGGTTTCGGAGCTGCAGATCTTTTATGACCCCACACCGTTTTGGATGATCTGAGCAAGGGTGGGAATGTGTAGTGAGCCCATCGTGCCCAGGCTGTGGAGCATGGCAAGCAGGGTCACTGCGGTTGCGGAGCCCCGTTCGCCGTTAGTAATCTGCAGTTGTGTTCCATTGGGCTTCTGTGCCCCTGCATTCTGGCATATTAGCCCTGACTGAGCCTTGGCACGTTGGTGAGGTGCGTAGGCTTTTTGATTTGCTAGTAAGGGTTGCCACTTGCTGACGTGACTGTTTAGCAGCCTTGTGTGTGTGTGTGGCCGTGTTTTCACATTGCAGCCGCCTTGTGCTGCTAGACCCTTTTTGCTGTCTGTAGTGTTTGTTTTTTCCCACAGGGTTTTTTGTTTCTACTGGACAGCGCTCCTGTGTCTCTTGGTTGTGGTTCAGCCGTATAGCTGAACACCATTGCTGAACAGACATGTGGATGCATGTGATTGCATGGGTATACAGCATTTGCATGTGGACATGTTTTGCTTTGTCCCTGCATGTGACAAATAAATTACTCAGTGCCCTCTCAGTGTGGGTCCTGATCGTTGCTCTTAGATGTTCTAGTGTGCTTCTGGGTTGCACACCTGGTTGCATGTCTTGTGCTCTCACTCATATGTGTGTGGCATCTATGCCTCTGTCTCCTTTGGAGGGGGGAGGGCCCGGTGCATACACTTCTCCTAAACTACAAGCCAGAGTCCTAGATGCATTCTGGTATGTGTTCTGGGGTATTATGTGCTCGTGGTCAAGTCGTGCTACAGTAGGCACGCACTGAATCAAATATACAACTTATGCTTACTACAAATGCCCCTTCCTGCATAAGTGGGGTTTCCGAAGCGGCTTGGGAGGCAGGCGCTCTGGCTAACCTCCGTGTGGCACTAGCGCCATCAGGTCAGTGCCAGCAAGGCAGCAGACCATTTTCTGCAAGGCTAAGGCAGTGATGGCCATTCATAGTGCTTGGTGGTGTGTATGGAGATGGACGATGTAGCTAGGAATGTGCGTTAGGTGAAACCTAAACCCTAGCTGCTGATAACTCCTGCTAGCATCTTGGGCCATGCTAAAGCATTGGCAGATTGGTTGTTGCAAGCTAGTTTTTCAAATGCACACCAATGAAACTGGTGGAGCCCTCTGCTGGGATGCTGCACGGTCTGAGGGCTGTGGGGGTTATGTATCTTGCAAAAAGCTGGGGCTGAAATGTATGATTGGGATTGCAGACGTTGACTTGAGTCACCATAGTGGTATTGCGGACTTCAATATGTGCCGTTATCATCTGCTGTGCTCTTGGAAGCTGTGTAAAGGGCAGGGGGTCTGGGTATCAGGAGGGCATTGCAAAGGGAGGGAAAATCCTATATGAGGCTGTCCAGGTTCAGGGATCTGTTCTGTACATAAAAGTCGACGTGTTTGTATCTGTCATGCTGCATGTTGCCTAACCAAGCAGGTCGTTGTTTCATACATGTTGCCTTCCATACAACAAAGCTTTTGATAGTAAGATAGCTGCCCTTTATTATGGTAGTACGAGTGGTGGCAAGGCTGTCATCAGCAGGGGGTTCAATATGTTGTCTTGTAAACAATACTGTGCTGATCACCTGCCAAGTCAATATGGTAACGCCATGCACTGAGGCAATACTAATTTGGCACCTGCAGGCAGGGCGCTGCATTGGATGTTTAGGGTGGGCATTAAGGATGCCCTGCCAGTCTGATTGGGTGGCTGTACTGCATGCTTGGCTTTGTAGGTTGAATTGGCTGGCGGTACTGCATGCTTGGCTTTGTAAGTTTCATTGGGTGGCAGCACTGCATGCTTGGCTTTGTAGGTTAGATTGGGTGGCGGTACTGCATGCTTGGCCTTGTAAGTTTGATTGGGTGGCTGTACCGCATGCTTGGCCTTGTAGGTTTGATTGGGTGGCACTAGTACTGCATGCATGCTCTCACTTGTACGCTCCATTGGGGTCAGTTGGGGCTGCTTTTCTGTTTGCCCCCTATAGCATTTTGCCATCATGGCATAAGCTCCGGAGGAACCTGGAGGATGTCATTATTTCTCGACCCTGCCTGGCCAGCTTGTTGTTGATGGCGCACTACTAGTGAGCAAAGGAGGAGCCTGGCAGCAAGGTTTTGTTGTAGGGGATATCAGGTCATTGCCCAGGGATAGGTGCATGCATGTTTCAATCTGCATTCGGAGGCAACCTGGAGTGCACCATGAGAGCATGTGTCAATTCAGGGGGGCCAGGCTGCATGCAAGGGCTGGAAATCCCCCTTCCTGCACAAGTAGGGTTCCAAGTGCCGTCGGGAAGGTAGGCGTCCTGGCACTAGCGGTCCTGTTCGCTAGAGCCAACAAGTAAGCAGGCCATCTTCTGCTAAGCTAAGGCCGGCAGGCAGGTATACATAGCAAGGCTAAGGCGGACAGACTAGCTAGGGTTTAAGATTAGGGCTTAGAGTAAACCCTAAACCCTAACTCCTGACGAATTCCTGGGTCAGTCACTTCATTGGCAGATGGCTGTCTCAAGCTAGCCTTTCCCTCGATACACTAACAGACTTGAGTGGTGGAGTCATAACGTGCCGGGTGCTGCATGCGGGGTCTGCCGGGTCTGAAGTGAGTGCTGTGCAGTAAATCAACTCCCATAGATTTGGGCTGGAATGTATCATTGGGACTGCAGATGTCCGTTTGTGAACATGTGTTCACAAACACACATGTGTTGCTGACTTGAAGCTTTCAGACCTATAATCGACTCTGCTCTTGGCACCTGTCCAGGGGCAGGACCTTTGGCTTTCAGCAGGGAATAACGGAGGGAGGGAAGGTTCTACCTGAGCCTGTCTGGACTCAGGGACCTGTTCTGTGTTGGGTAATGCATAATGCCAGCAGGTTTCTTGGGTGGCATTATGCATTATGCATTGCTGTTCTGTACACAACAGCAAGGAGGTGTTTGGCTCCATCAAATTGCATGTGGGCTAATTGAGCAGGTCGTTCTTTGGACATTGTGTTGCCCGATCAAGCTTGCATCTGTTATGGTAATACAAGGGGTGGGAGGGCTGTCATAAGCTGGGGGTTTGAGCAGGGTTACTTGCAGCATGTTGTAAGGACAGTTGAGGTATACTGGTCATCTGCAGGGTCAGTACTGCTTGATTTCATGGTTACATCTATGCACATACCATTTGTGGCATACGACTAATGAGGGAATTGGCCTAGCTACTAAGTGAGGACCACATTCCCCAGAGTATTGACTGAATGGTTGATGTCATGTCCTGCACTGCTTGCACTGAGGCGGAATTTTAGAGGGCTCCCTGCAGGCTGGGGAGAACCTACCGATGGAGACCGTATATTGTTTTCCAGCGTGGGATTGTGAGAAGGGTTCCTTGGTGTACAAATCACACGGAGTTCTTACCTTTATAGCAGGCTGGGTATTGCCTGTCAGGCCAAATTTGATTCGGGGACAGGATTGCATGCATGTGTTGTTGCTGGAAGTAAAGAGGTGGCACCACCACCAGATGCTCTGTTTGTTGCCATATTTAGTTGGGGCTGCAGCTCTTATGTGTGGCCCGTAAAGGCTGCCAAGGCACAAGCTCTGGAGTAAGCTCTGAGATATGCAGGTGGAGTGTTTGAAGCTGAATGCATTCGAGTGCACCGGGAGTGCATCAGAAGAACCAGCGGGACTGTAGTTTTACTTGAGGGGGGCTGCATGTGGGTTCGCAGCAGGGATGCTGATTCCTTCTAATCTTCCATTTCGGTACATGTTGTACCCTGTCTGGAAGAGTACACATTGGAGGTATTGAGAGGGATTGGAGAGTGGGTGTTATATGAGGCCGTTCAGTGTGAGAGGCAGTCATTTGCATGCTGTTATTTGTTGCACATACCTGCTAGTAGATAAGGCAGCCCTGGTGCCTCAACAGTGGCTTGGCTCGATTGCTTTGAGCACTGTGGATGAGACGGAGGAATTGAAGAACCACTGCTTCGTGCTGGTACACATTTCGCCACCTTTTGAGGCAGCTGGAGGTGCGGGGTCGCCTGTAACACTTTTCAGCTATGGCAAGTCAGGATATGTTATCTGATTGTGGCTTGTGGTTTCTGGAAAGCAATGGTGTTAAGGTGTGTGCTAATAGGCATATGCAGGTGTCGTTCCATCAAACTAACCCTGGGCAGACTACCAAGTACTCTCTGATATTCGATCACATAGGGGACCGTCCCTGCAAGAAATTGCACCCTCTGATCCATACCTGTGAGCTACATGCACCCGCCTTTGATTTCCTTGATTGTTCCTCTCGCGATTTGCCTGGTTGCAGCCGCAGCGCCAGTTAGCCTGTAATCATGATTACACAAGCTTCGGTTTATAGCCTGTAATCATGATTACACAAGCTTCTCATCCAGGCAGCATATGGATCAACCCTGCTGCCGCTCTGCTGATCAGTGTCAATGATTCGAATTCAGACTGAGCTAGAGAAAAGTAGCATATGTCATACATACCTGTAGTTACCATAATATGTACAGTGCTGCAGAAAACAGTAAAACATACAACAAAGCGCAGAACTTCCTCAATGGAGCATCCAATTATTTTGCTCAAAAGCAGCAAAAGCAGCTTAAGCTAGCTGTCAACAGCTTGACATGTGCAGCAGCATAAGAGTCCGCTACTGCCATTGCTGAATGTCCGACCCTGGCTTACATACTAATGGCATTGCCCGCATCCGCACCACCTTGAGCCTGCCTGCATGGCCTGACGTATACACAGAGAACCCCGCGCCATAGCCTGTTTTGCTGCCGTGCATCTGACACAGACTTCCTTGGGTGGGTTTTGGGACTATCCCGGCACCAGTAGACCCCAGAGTGAATCCTTCCATCCCACAATTCATCAACACATATAGGACCAGGAAAAAACGGAACATCATCCACCATTCGGAACTCCATTATGTAGATGTCCAAACATATACAATACATGTCCAAATAGATACAATGATGCAGAATGCTGGCCCTGCTGGAGAAAGTGCACACACAGTTTTTTTTACTTCTTTTGGGTTTTTTTGGGGGGGGGGGGGGTACACCCAGCAAACAAACAGCAACGCAGCAGCATACATACCAGATCTTTGCATACAACTTATATGCCAAGCATACTCTCACCCAGATGTATGCTGAGAATCACAGAGCAGCAGCAGAGTTCCAGAGCTGACTCAAACTATGAACCAATACAGCAGCAAGCCTAAGAGGTGCCCAGTAAAACATAACAGTGATAACACAGCCTTCACCACTTTACCATATCATGTATTCCATCACCACTCCATGTAGTAAACGGATAGTGCTCCACCCACGCCACCGCTCAACCCACACCCGCTCAATCCTGGGCATGGCCCAAATTACTGAAGTATTATAGCTTAGTGCCATCAAATAAGAAGGTTTTGATCCGAGTGCACACGCCAATCACGCAGTTGCACTCCAGCTGCTGAGATATGTTGGCTTTTGATCAGCAGAATCAGATAATGTGGTCCCATTGCCTGGCTTCAAAATCACCAGAATGATTTGACACTGAATTAACATATGCATATCCAAACATTGACCCGCAACCCGCAACCCTCCCCACTAAAAAACCCGGTTGGAGTCATGCTTGGGTGCTGCACGGCCCAGAGGGCTGTGCAGTGGTCTCTCTTAACAAACTACATTGACCTGCCGGGAGCAAGATGTCTGGTAAGAGCGGTACTGCTAGCTTGCTGGTGTAACAGTAGCTTCATATGCAACACTTAATGTACAAAAACCCCAGCGGGGACAAGGCTTTAAAGACAGCGCAACCCTAGGCCCAGGTGGCCTTATTCCTGGCCTTGCTAAGATAACAAACAAATATTTTAGCGGTCTGGCAACTGCGAGAGGGCTGCTTGATCCAGTTAGTATCTCCTCGTATCACTGAACCCTTGCATAAACTATGCTGCACCCATGGCACGGATGGGCACCCATGATGGGTTTCATAAAGCCCACAACTACACATGCCGGCCACCACATTACCAAAGGCCCAGGTCAAAGCGGGGCGCCTGTGGGGGGAGCGCCACCCACAAGGAGCTCCACCGGCATGCCCAGTTTCCTGTCCAAGGGTCTTACAATGGCTGCCACCAGCCCACCCTCAATCCCTTGCTAGCCAATGAGTATGTCAGCCAGCCCAGTTCCAATTTGCGGTTTGTTGACCATTGATTGACACTGTCATCTGCAAGCCAAGCAGTCTTCAAAAATTCGTTACTGCTCAGGGCTGATCCCAGTCAGCCAAAAGGATGATGGCAACAACTATTGTAAATGCCAACAAACCACTCACTGTATACAGATTAAAGATCAACATAGTCATCATAATCAGACGAAATTGTATCAACCTTGCACTCAGCCATACCTAACTCCTGAAGCGTCTCACTTGTCAAGTATGGATGTAAGTCCGGTGCCTCAAAATGTCTATAGTCCGAGCACTCTGAAACAAAGGCACCAACGTTTCTTGGATCCTGCTCCACAAAAACACAAATCGTCCCAGGAAGCTTTTATAGAATGAGGTACACATGCTGCTGGATGCATGGCATGGAGTAAGGCTGCTTTAAGCCTGCTGCCCTGCTTGCTTGCATGAATACTGTTTGCTTGCATATTACCTTTTGCTTGCATATTACCCGCCCAAAGCCACACTCAACCACCAAACTATGCACCAGATAAAACAAGGTCAACATCTTTGCTTCCACGGACCAAACTGTTTGCCAAAAAGGCATACAACCCTCCAAAGGTCAGATTGTACTGCTTCACCATGTCCAAGAGTACTTCCCCATGCTTCTCATATTCCTTGGCAAGGGCAGACGCATCTTCACGGGCAGCGTTCAGAATGATGCTGATTTCAGTCTGTGCTGTCTGGTTGGTGATCAAAGCATCTTGTCTCGCTATTGTCACGTTGTTGTTGCCCTTGTAGACTGCTTGTGCTCGCTCATTGAGAGCAAAGTCGATGTCTTGCTGAGCACGCTGCTTGTTGCTTGTGGCAGCGTTCCAGGCTTCAGGTACAGCCACGTTTACGAGCTGAGCTGCCAAGGCATCTGCTCGCAGCTCGCTTAGCGTAATCTTGATGGTTTCGTCGATCTTTGCCTGGATGATGGGCCTGCCGCTTTGAAATTCTGCAATGGCGAATCGGCTGCAAGTTGCCAGAACCGCGGACGTGGCAGCATCTGTTACGACCTTCTCAAACTTATCGGAGTCTCTGAAGGACATGGTGATGTCTTGTAAGGCCTCCTTTTTGGGCACGTACTGAAATGTCACCTCGAGGCCGACTGGAAGACCGTCTTGCGTGAGGCAGCTGAGATTCATGGCGACCGGTGTGTAGACTGCGCTGTACTTGATCCATTTGTAGAGAGGTGGGCCCACGTAGAGCCCCTGATCATTGGTGCTCACTGTCCGCTTTGCCACCGAGTCATACATTATTGCCTGTTCATTGGCTTCAAGCTTCCTGACCGAAGTCGCAATTAAGACAATAGAGATCACGAGCGTAGTAAGTATGAACAGTACGAACAGAACGTTTTTGGGCTGTATTGCCATTGTTGCGAGGGCCACTTCTTCAGGCACACCCGAAGCAGGGCGCCGAGAGGATCTGGTTCAGTGATTCAAAGCCTGTAATTCAAAGCCTGTAATCTATCATAGGAGCTTTACTTGCTTATGAAGACTCTACTGACACGTTCTTTTGAGGCAGCATTCTGGTAGAAAATACCTATAGATCCTTAGATTCCAACAACGGCTAGAGTGTACCTACGGGTATTCCTACCAAGTGTAACTACGGATATTCCCTGCACGGATACTCCCTTAGGCACGCCGGATAGTGTTAAGCTCGTGCTCTGTAAAGTAGAAGACGTGACGATCGCTGCTACACTCCCTAATCACTCAATCTTTGGAACCGGTTCACCATGCAAGTTGGTCGCCCGCGGACCCATCGCCTAGAATCTTGAGCTCCAGACATACAGGCATTTACGAATATGCTCGTCTAAGTTCAAGGAACTAACCAGCTTGAGGGGCCACAAAAACAAGGGTGAGCCAGGGCAAGAAGAGTACACAGGTGCTAGCATTTAACCCATTCGGTGACCATCTAGGAGACATCTCACAGGATTGGGGTGATGGTCTCAGCCCCAGTTATATGCTCGTTGCTTTATATCATGAACCCTGCTTTTGTGGCCTAGCCTACATGCCTGCGATTTTGCCTGGAAAACCTCCTAGAGTACCCAGGGGAACAGCTTGAAGTTAAAGAGGCCCCTGCAATAGAACCCGCTTAAGCCTGTCAGATTGCAGCTGCAGACTTGTTCTGGCAGAACATCACGCCCGAAAATCAGTACTGCATGAGCAACCTCTGTTCATGCAACCGACTTACTGAGCTGGTCTTTATCCCTTGCAGATACTGAAGTGAAGCCTGAGTGCTGCCAGTTGAGCCCAACATCAAAGTCAAGCAGGAATCAGCCATAAACCATCATGCCCGAAGCAGACGCCAAACAACGGCAGAGGGGCCTCATCTGTGCCTCAGTTTGTGGCTTGCTCACCGTTGCTTTACTCCTCCTCCTTGTGCTGCTACCCCTCAGCTTTGTATCCCTGGAGTATTATGAGATAGGCTTCAAACGCAGCAGAACACGGGGCACAGTATATATAGAGAAGGTCTACGGCCCGGGTGGTCGATACTTCGTGAGCCCGGATCTCATCATGCAGAAGTACCAAGCAGATGCTCATGTCTTTGAAGTCAGCTCACTGAGCGTAGTGACCAAAGACAAGCTCGAAGCTCGGCTAGCCGTCACTGTCATCTACTTCATCAACCCAGAGACACTTCCCGCCCTCCAGAAGGAGTACAACTTGAACTACCACTCAGCAGTGGAGAATAATGCCATTGCAGTTATCAAGAACACAGCAGTGAACTTCACTACTCTGCAATACTTCAGCAATCGAACGCTGGTGCAAGGAGCTATGCACAGCGCCCTTAAAGAGCTCACTCCTACCCTCTTTGTCTCCTTCCCTTTCTTCTACCTCGGCGGAATGACGATCTCAGAGACAGTTGCAGCAAAGCAGCTTCAAACATCAGTCCAAAATGAGATTAACGCCATGCAGCTCTTTGAGAACCAAGCAGCTGAGGTACGTAGGAAGACAGACACAAAAGTCAATGACCTAATCAATAGTGCTGCCCTCACTCGGCAGCAAGCAATAGCAGCAGCAGCAGCAGGTGTCCGGGTGGCCCAGGCAGAGGCGAGGAAGATGGTAGACGAGGCGCGCATATCAAGTGCTGCTACGGTCTTCAAAGCACTGAGCCTTAATTCTGAATCTGATAAGCAGAAATTGGATTGGATGCTAGGGATGCTGAAGAGGGAGGATCTGAAAATTCGGCTGGGTTACCAGCCACAGTTGGTTACAGCTGCAAAGTAAAGTTTTTGGGGATGCTGTTTCACTTGGGGGCTATGGAGCCCACCGCACGCAATAGGCAACTTGTCAATGTGGCCTTCCCTGCCCAGTTTTCTGAAAACTGTCATTGACATATGGGCATGGAAGCTGGGTGCGCTTGTGTTCTGGCTTGAAATGCTGCGGCATAGATTGGCTGAAATTTTTTGCTATCGGATGCAGCCCTAAATGAATTCTGTCTTGCAAGTGAATATCAGGATCTGCAGCATCTTCAGTGTGTGTACCTGTGTACCTTAAGTCTATGGCTGGCTTTGTATGTTACTGCTCATTGTCAATGGGGTCGGGGTGTAGATACTGGAGAGAGATCTACGCGAGGAGACCAGCAGTTGTTCTCCAGCGTGAGATTGTGGGAAGACTTCCTTGGTGTAAAGGTGAAACAGAGCCCTTGCAACTGGTCGGGGTGTAGCTTCTTCTCAGTATGGGTGTACATATGGGCTACGTTATTGTGCTGTTCTTCTCTGCATGGGTGTGCATATGGGCTACGTTATTGTGCTAGTGCTCTTCTCTGCATGGGTTTACATATGGGCTACATTATTGTGCTGTTCTTCTCTGCATGGGTGTACATATGGGCTACGGTATTGTGCTGTTCTTCTCTGCATGGATGTACATATGGGCTAAGTTCATGTGCTGTTCTTCTCTGCATGGGTGTACATATGGGCTAAGTTCATGTGCTGTTCTTTTCTGCATGGGTGTACATATGGGCTAAGTTCATGTGCTGTTCTTCTCTGCATGGGTGTACATATGGGCTACGTTCATGTGCTGTTCTTCTCAGTATGGGTATACATATGGGCTATGTTATTGTGCTGTTCTTCTCAGTATGGGGGTACATATGGGCTATGTTATTGTGCTGTTCTTCTCAGTATGGGGGTACATATGGGCTACATTATTGTGCTGTTCTTCTCTGTATGGGTGTACCTATGGGCTAAGTTCATGTGCTGTTCTTCTCTGTATGGGTGTACATATGGGCTAAGTTCATGTGCTGTTCTTCTTAGTATGGGTGTACCTATGGGCTACGTTCATGTGCTGTTCTTCTCAGTATGGGTGTACATATGGGCCAGGTTCACGTGCTGTGCGTCCGCTACACAGAGCCATGCAATGCAGGACTCTGCACGTAAATGTGAGGGATATGTTCCTAGGTACCTGGTCAGGTTTTTCCATTACTCCCCATCCAATGGGAGGGACCACAGTGCTCTTGATCGCAACATGCAGTACCGTAGCGCATGGGTTTGGGGCAGTTACAGAGGCCGTTGGGAATCATGGCATGGATTATAGTGGAAGCTTAATGTGCTGCCGTCAATCCCCTGATTGCAGATTTTGAAGGGCATCATGTCCTAAGTGTTGTTAATTGGTGGCAGGTCGACTGACAGAGGTTCATGGGCATATAACATTATATTGCTTTGGCTGTACCATCAGTAGTGCGCGGTCAGTAACCAGTTACTCACATGCCTGCAGCGGCTTTACGAGTATGTCTACACCCTTAATGTTTGTTTTTGTATAATATGGTGTGCCGTTGCCCAGTGCGTCCAGTTGTCAATGAACCGCCTTTATGGCACATACTATCCAGTGCGCTTGTATAGTACCTTCTTATATATGATTTTTGAAACATAGGTAAGCTTTTACATTTTGAATGTTTGTGTGGGCTAGAAGCTCCTCTACCCTGCAATCATTCATGTCCTGTGATCGGAGGATGTTATATCATGATACATACATGTGTCCACTCAGCACATTTAGTCTGTCTACAATGCTGCTATGGGCACCTCCGATGACAATGACTATGATCGCTGTTTTGGAGCCGGCAGCTTCTGAGTGGTTCAAAGCGGAAGTTGGATTTATCTTCAGTGCGGCTGGGGCCTTTGCAAGCTGTGATGAGTTGGTTGGTAAAAAGCCCTGAGCAAGGGATTAAACTGCTTGGCTTGCTGTTGACTCAGCGCATGGGATCTCCAAATTGCCTGGCTTAGTGACATACATTGGCTAGCAAGGGATCAAGGGAGGGCTGGTGGCAGCCAGTGGGAGACTCTTGAACAGAAACTTTGAGTATGCCGTTGGAGCCCAACTTGGCTCCTGTTGGTGGCGCTGCCCCCGTGCCACAGTTATTTGACCGGGGCCATATGCTAATCTGGTAACTTGGTTGGTATCAGCATCCGCGATCTGTGACAGCACAGCTGTGCAGCCTTCAGCGCCTGTGATATGAGCGAACTCTCTGCTGGCGTAATGGCAGCACTAAAGCAAGGACCACTGGTAGAGCGTTGCTTAACGCCATTGTTTCTCAGTTTCGACAGTTCCCCAGGTCGCCAAACAGCTGCAATCCTGACGTGTTGGATTCTTGTTTTCATGAGCCCCAGTCCTCTGCTTGCGTGTCAGCTTGCTGAACTTGTTTGTGTTTTATTGGGTATGTACGTTCTAGGCTTGCTGAAGGGAGGTTGAATGGAGCCGACTGGGTGGCTTAGTATACACTATTGTACACAATGTAGCATGTCTACCGCAGCAGGTCGAGATAATGGCTTTCCTGATGGTACAGCAAATACCCTGTATTTGCTGACCTTATTATGCAACACTGCTTTGGTCGATAATAGCCTGGACTGTTGCAATGCATGTACGAGGAAGCCAGCAGAACCCTAAAGGATGTTTGCTGAGCTGGGCGATAAGCTGGGAACTTATGAGCATGTGTGGATGTAAGCCTGCTGTCAAAGCAACTAGTGGCGGCTCTGCACAGCTAGCACCGCGAGACATGATTCCCCATAGGTTTGCTGCTGCATCAGTCTCAATGGATTAGTCCTGGGTACATCCGCAAAGCTGTGCGCTGTGTGCTCTTGTCATATATCCTGAAAACAGCTGCAGCCCCAGGGCTTTTTCTTGGGGGACGTCTTTGTTTATGTACACAACTCTTTTGTGGGAGAGTCACATGCCTGTACTGATTCAAAATGGTAGCTGTTGTTGTGGAGAGAGCGGGCTCAGCTTCATTGTTTGTTTGGGAAGATGCTCTAAGAGTTCAGACACCCAGGGCAGGAAAGCAGAAGGGCTTGTGCGAGGAAAGAACAGCAAGCTCTGCAGTGCATGACATTTGCTCATGTGCTACTTGTCATGCTGAGGGGCTGCAGCTGCAGTAGCAGAAGCAGAGGAAGGTCACTCCTTCAGTTCATGCTATGGCATAGTAGCAGAAGTGTCTTTCGGATCTAAGTGACCTTTGGGCATAGGTGATTGGGGATTTCAACCTGACCAGGCCTAGGTGCTGACTTAAATGCCATTGCTGGTGCTATACATCCACACATATATGGATGTGCAGTTGATTTTGGTTGGTATGTAAGTTGGCAGCTGGCATATGGGTGAACAGGAACATGCTGTTAGGTTACACACCATTTGTGGCGTACCATTAAGGAAGTAGGCCTACTTAGTGACGACCACCTACCCCAGAGGAACATGCTGGTACTGATGGCTACCTGGGAGCAGGTTGGAGACTGCAAGCAAGGCGAGGCTAATAAGGAGTAAGGGGAGCCAGCTGTTGGTCGGCTTACTCCATATGAAACGTTGCATATTTGTCATGCTCTGGCTAACTAGTGGGTCCGCCTTTGAAGTTGGCCTTGAGGAGGGCTTGCCTGGTGACAGAAAGAGACGCTGCCTTCAGGGCCAGTTGATGGCCTTTTGTATCACAGCAAACTGACTGCTGCTCCTGGTTGTTTTATGCTTGCTGCCTGAAAGGGCCAGTCCAGGGGCTACAGCAAATAACGCATTGCATTCTATGTTACCTCGTGCAGGATGCTTGTATGTAGGATTGGTTATCTGCTGAGTGTACGTCCTGAAGGGCCATGTATTAGACTGGAAGACTGCTGGCACAGCTTTGTCAACACAGTCTTTCTGCTTAAATGTACTTTGTATGAAAAACTGCCTTTCAATCAGGGGCCCAGCCTAGCTGGAGTGCTGAGCTGCCACAACGGTGCATGCAATGTTTTCAGGAGAAAAAGCATCTGCGGCACTGCGAGGACACACTGGCCAGTACGAGTCGGAGGGGAGGTATATATGGAGAAGGTTCGAGAGCATCTTGAGTCTGAGACCTTGTGTTGGTCTCCAATGTGGGAATATGGAATTGTTTCTGGGGAAGTGTACTGCGTTGTCTGTTTGTGTGAGGACGGTCATGACTTTTGGGGTCAGGGAAGCAAAAGGGGTTTGACCCAGCCACTACTGTGGTTGGTTGTGCAACATGTGGGGCCTAGCTGCGTTGTCTGCAGCCACACCTTCATGTTTCTGTGCGATCGATGCTACAGCCCTGCTACCTCGTCAGTATATTAACGGACAGAGACTGCACCAAGTCAATCAGTCTAAGCAGGCACTCCTAGGTTGTCTTGATGCCTACACATCTGGCTGTGCCATGCTTATGGAGCCTAACAGTCTGCGCACCCTTGAGGACCGCGCAACTTTTCTCGATCCTTTCATTGTGCTGTATTGCGATGATGTGTGCGATGTTTCTACATCAGTAAATCGTAATACATGTACCGTGTCCCGTGGAGGCCATTGGCAGCATAACAACTCTGCAGCTGTTCTTCGCCTGCTCTCGAAAGATGCCCCATGTTCACGACCACCTTCACGGTGCAACTGCTCGCCTCGCACAGAGCCACCTAACACCACAGGGCTGTTTTCCAAGTAAGTTAGCTTAGGTTAAAAGCCATTCAAAGGGGGCTATGCCTTTGGTCGCCCGTACAGTATGCCTCCCAAGCATCGCCATGGGAGCTTAAGAAAAGCCCGCAGAGGGCAATCTTCGAAGGGTTGCGGCAGTTTTATAATAAACGTATCCCCATATACCAGCCATGCATGTCTCCATACACTATTGCCTTCTTCAGAGAAGAGTCGTCAAGATCTCTGGGTAATGACCGAGTAACAGTGTTGCAGTTCTCAAAAAAGCTTAAACAGACATCTCCATTTGCAGATGGTGCAAAATTAGGTTGCAATAAGGTTCGCGCTGTGCGGCTGTATCAAGTGATGGCTATTTGAACTTTTAAGTCACAAAACGTTGAGATGCTCGAGACATGAGCGCCAGAGAGCAGGGCAATCCAAGAGCCCCGCCAGGGATTGCAGCATCGGACCTTGATCATAAGCCATATTGGGGCTTGGTAATACTAGCTGTAAATAGTTTGGCACCGTTGCTGCTCTAAACGAGCAAGTTGCGCGGTCCTCAAGGGTGCGCAGAATGTTAGGGGTCTGCAGAACGCCTGCATTACAAGCTCCCACATGTCTACTCTATGAGGCTAGGGTGATGCCTGCTATGTAGGTACGAGCATGGGGTGGGGTGGTACTATGATGATGAGGCTGCCTGGGATGTTTGCAACAATGATTAGAGTGTTTATTGTGATGTGTTCAGGTGTTTGCCTCGTGATCATAAAGTTGCAATCGGTACGCCCTTAACTACAGACTGTGGCTGGTAATCAGTACAGCCACACCTTCAATTTTTGTTTGTTTGTTTTTTTACAGTCTGCAGAGTCAAACGGTGGGAACGGTAGCCGTTCAACTGACCATGTGGCCCATACAGAGATGGGACTACGAGTGGTATTCGTCTTGCGGCCCATAACAACGTACGAGCCCTCGCTGCAGAACCTGCAGGAGCATTTATCTCGGAACCGAACATTTTAACGTGCACTCACTGTCAATCCCGCTGCATTGAGAAGCTCTGCAGTCCCGCCTGTGAAGCCTAGGCCCCATCCATTCCCTGGGACTACTGAGTCGGGCCGCGCGAGCGAGCAGTATCCATATGTATCGTCATGACGGGCCGTATTACCGCCTTGCTGGATTAGTGTGCTGTTTCATGGTCGCGCTGCGTGGCATTGCGCAGGATGGGTCAGGAACTTGTGTGAGTGGTATCCCCGGAGCCCCCCGGGTAGCTCAGTTGGTTAGAGCACCGGATTCACATCCGTGAAGTCGCAGGTTCGATCCCTGCCCCGGGTACAAATCGTCAAATCTTCGAAGCGACCGCGATAGGATGCGGCTTTAGCGCAATTGGTTAGCGCGCTGCCTTAGGATGGCAAGCTTCTAGCAGGCGTGGGTTCAAATCCCGTTGTCGGCAAGATTTGGCGCCTCATGCGAGGAATGGTGTGGGTTCAAATCCCACTACCGTCGCTAGATGGAAAGCCACTCACTGTGTGGTCCGATCCCACACAGGCTCTTCCATCGAAACAACGCACCTGAACCGGACTTTCGAGCGGTTTAGATGGTCCCCACTGAGGAGGGTCTCCCTTGAGAAAGGAGGGGTGCGGTCCGGTCCGAATCCGGAGAAAATGGATAAGAGAGCTCTCTCAGGTAGAGAGAAGGATCCAAGTAGATGGATCACAGTGGTCATACGCAGTGTGGTGAAGTGCGCTGCATGATACAAAGGCACTGACCCTGGCCCAGGGTGGGCATGGTTGTGGGAATCGGGTGGAATGCCCCCCACACCAATGGTACTAGCAGCACTGGATGTTCCAGGATAGCGTGCAGTCCCTTAACCCCACGTGGGAGGCCGCCTCACGAGCCTCCTTGCGTAGCTCTCTCTCTCTCTCTCTATCCCCGGAGCCATTCTGAAAGGGTTTGGATACCTCTTAAAGGACTGTTGGATGGAGTCTGGGCCATTGGGGCCTTCCTGTGTTGCGCTCTTGGCAATTGCTTCACCTCGGCCGCGGCCGGCAGTACAACAAGCAGTACGCCGACCGGGGCCGCTTGCTAGTGCCTTTATGAGGCAAGGCAACGGCATACCTTGGAAAGTGAGAACATTGGGAGCATAGAGTGCATTGTTTGGAGGTTGGGGCAACAGTCTTTGCATGTTCTAGCTTGTGTGACTCAAGTTGGACCAGAGTACGAGCTGGCCTTTAGGTGTTCGTCCTGGGCCAGTGGCCTTGTACTACGACCTGGGCGAGCTCCTTAGGTCTCGTATCAGTATAATGGGGTCATGGAGTTATGCATTCACCCTTTGGAGGATTCCATGTGCACTTGTAGTGATGACAATGTTTGGAATCAGTTCTGGGAAGTGGTTACTTGGGCAGTTATCATATTTGATTAGGGTTATCTGATAGAGGGCTGTCATAAGGCTCATGGTGAGGCTGATTGCTCGTCAGTTGGCCATTTTGGGGAAATGGACAGGCCTGGACGAACTGGACGGAAGTACGAACCGTGAGTGGCCTCTGGAGCTGCTGTGTGGGGTATTTGAGGTATGTTTCCAGCCTGAACATGTGTCGTTCTTAGGCTGGGACGGGCTATGGACAGCTTTGCTGTCCTGGGCAGCAGTTAGCAGTGCAGTTTAGTGCTTTGCAGTTGTTTGGAGCATGCAGCCCTTTCTGCTATAGTGTGTGCGGTCACCAGACCAGCGCTGCGCTTGTGTCAGCGTTTGGCAGCTTGGTGGCGTGCAGGACAGCTTAATGACAGCTTCTTAACCTTGTTCCGGTGGTGTTCGTACAGTTATATGAGCTGTCGTAGTCATTTCAGTGGGTTGCTTGTCAGCAGCTGTACATGGCATTGTAGCCGCAGAGTGTAGAAGAGCCGAACAGGCCTGCAGAGTGTGTCAGACGTGGTTGTTGCCTTGTAAAGATTTGGCTTGACAGCTCAGGCTTGTGGATTGCCTGCTGCGTGACAACTGACGAGAGGGTGTCGTTCACAGGGCGTGGCGGCGTGGCATCGTGCTGTGGTGTGACGCGACCACGTCGCTGTTGGCTTCACTTCTTTCCGAAGGCGTCGTACAGCAGGTAAACCCTTTGGCAGTTCTACTGGTAGCTGCTGGCATTCAGTCTTGATCCCGGAGGCCTATAACAAGAGAATCGACGATAGCGACCAGCACTGGCAGCTGGCCTTTAGCCCGAGGACACAGCCATTAGTCCCTGCAGTTGGTAGGAATGCTCTGAGACCGTGTCTGCTTTGATGCCATAAGCTCTTGCCGTTCACATCAGCCATACAGAACTTGACCGGCTGCAATGTGAGTAGCATGATGTTAGCTTCAGTCGCTAGGTCAAGGCAGATTGTAGCAGCTTCATGTCAGCTCATGTTGCGTCTCTTGTATTGGCTGCTAAGGCAGTAATGTAGCTACTGCAGCTTCCTGCTAGTACAAGAGTCAGCCAAAAGCACGTCCTGGTTGGTGTCCCCTGCCAGTAATCCTGAATAATAACCCTTTGCCTAGGACAGTGTTGGTGTCACCAGCCCACAACAGGCTAGCATTGTGTACTGAGTAGGATGCATACTGTCTAGTCTGATAGCTGCAGTGACTGGTCAAATGCTAGTCAAACAAGGGGAATGCTGTGAGGATCCATCTGCATTCTGCATACTTTATCAGGGAAATCATGCCACCTATCCATTTCCAGCATGTTTGTATCACATTACCAAGCTTCACATTACAGCCTGCAAGCTTCTAGTTGTTGCTCAGGGCTTTGCATCAGGAGCAAGGGCTGCAGTGTGGCATTATGGGGCTGACGAGCCGTGGTAAGCACCCGGCACTGCATAGCTTTGCATCCATGTGCTGAAGCACCAGCAGTGGCAACTAGGGTTTTACATTACAAGGCCAGGTGACTCCAGCAATTATATTAGGTGCTAGAGCAGCTGGTATGCATCATAGTGAACTGACATGGGAATGAATATGCATGTATGTCTTAGAGCACTCTCTACGCAGGAGCAGTCATTGCGCCTGTCAGTCATGTGATCTCAGCTCGTCACGACAGAAGCTGTCACAAGCAGCATTAAAGGTAGAACGTTGGCCTTGATCAGCTTTATCGTTCGCACGCCCGGTCCTTCTCGAGCTCCGCCCTCTTATGATAGTAGCTACTAAGGCCGCACATGTCCAGCATGCTATAACACATCCTTGCGACCTAGACAACAGTGATAACAGGGTGGTCACCACTTCACCATAAACTCCATCTACTCCATGTAAAGAGAGTTCTCCACCCGTACCACTCACAACATCTCTACCCACACCCCCACCCAATCGTGCATGGGCATATGGCCCAAACTGTTATAGCACCGCCATCAAGTGAAAAGTATTTGATCCAAGCGCACACGCCAACCACACAGCTGCACTCCGGCTGTCATTGATGATAAACAAGCTTACCAACAGCGTGATCACATATAGTGGCCCCATTGCCTGGCTTCAAAAGAATGTGTTTCCCAATACCTGGCTTCAGTACAATGCAAACACTCCATATGGACAAGCCAACCCATTGTGGTTTAGCTCTTGCATTTATTCGTCCTTTGCAGCCCTGCCTCCCATGATACAATCGCATTGCATCTTATAGAGTGTCTGGGGAGATTTACTTCCAGCACCAAAAACATCATGTCGGTAACACACCTAAAGCTCCGCTCCATCCCATTCACAACTTCCAAGCAGCATCCTACATCTCAGCACTTGTGAAAAGGTCACCTGCAAAGCCCCAAGCCAGCAACACACCCTTACCCACTCCATAGTGACCCCTCACACAGATTTCAACCGAGCCCCCATCCCCCTCCTACCACCCCTCGGCCCATTCCCCCCTCCCCCTAAAACATGCTCCGTCAAATTTGTCAAATACTCCACTGCTAAACTATACACCGTAAAGCACCCCGCTAACTGCACCTTACTATGAAACGGAATCCCAGCAAACGCACTCAACAACCAATCCATCAGCAACAACGTCCTATGGCACAGCACCACCCCTTTCACCCCCTCCACCATTTCCCCTAAACCCTCACGTGCAGAGCCTGGGAGTTGAACCCAGAACATCTTCAAGAGGGCTGCTAAGGATATAAAGGTGGTGGCTGCTGTTAAGACGATGGTGAAGGTGGTGTATACCCCAGTGGCCATAGTGCTGATGCTGGTGAGGGGAACCCAAGAGATGCGGAGGAGAAGGGCACAGCAGCAGGACACTGCTATTAGCTCTGGACGTCTGGCGGGAACAGCAGCAACAACAGATGCAACAACAAAGTAATTAGGGCAAAACTATTAATTTGTATGCAGTACAAGGAACTGCTACCAGCTCAGGACGTCTGGCGGGAACATCAGCAGCAACAATAGAAGAAACAAGCAGCGCTTCAGAGACTCCAGCTACAGGCTGCAATGGTTGGAAGCAACAGCAGGGGCAGCAAACAGAAGCAGCAAGCAGGAGCAGCACAAACAATTACAGCAGCAGTAGCAGCAGCAGGGGCCCAGCTCTGGACGCCCAGAAAGAAGATGGAACAGCAACAGCCGGGGGACGAAGACTCTCAGCAGCACCAGCAGCAGCACAGATGGCGCAATAGCAGCAGGGGCAATACTACACAGCCAGATCTAGACGGTTTAAAGATGGGAGCGACAGCAACCCTAGTGCTCCACCAACCCCAGCGTGCTGTGCCATCAAGTATTCCAACCTGGGAACATGGCCAAGCACCAGTCTGTGACATATATTACTCCCCTTTATTAACATTGAACAGAAGCATGAGCCTCACCTGACCCCAAGAAAAGGAGCCCGGGGGGGGGGGGGCAGAGAATCGGAGCTATACCAGCTGATCTCAACAAGATTGAGGTGCTGGCCAAGGAGCAGACACAGCCCTTTACACAACAGCTCGGCCCTGTTTCAGCAATAATCAGCCCTTACCAAGCACTTGGCTCATACATGTACACTGCCAAGGCTGGCTATAAACATGTGGCATAGGTCTGTCTGGTGGCAGTCAACACTCAAGAAAGTCAGGGCCCATCATTGGGACCTTTTTTTGAGGCTTCCATGCCCGGAGAGCTCACCTGAACACTGCCGTACCACCTGCTGCTCCTCCTCCTCCTCCTGCTGCTGCTGCTGCTGCTGCTGCATCCTGACCCCCTCCTCGACTGCTACTGCTATTGCTGCTACTGTTAGCCACTCCTCCCCAAAACACCATCCCTAACAAACACACTAAACCCCAGACAGACGCAGGGCTTGCAAAGGTGTCCACCAGCCAATGCCCAATGGCTGGCCCGGCCGGTAAGCTGACTGGAAGAGGTAGGGGCAGGGCGGCTGGAAGGTGGAGAGGCAGGGGCGGAAGCTGTAGCAGTGCATTCCCTTGACTGAGCTGTAGCAGCTGCTGTAGTAGGTGGTCAAAGCGGGAGTATAGCACCTGACTGTAAGACGATACAAGCTGGCAGGCTTGCTGCGGCACGGGGAAAACAACAGCACGCAGCACAACGGTTTCATGGGCTTTCATACGACTTGCACCAATACCACCTGATTATGAAAGAAAAGTGTATCAAGGCTAGGAGGGAGAAGCTGATTCTCAGGTAGGCTTGTCTGGGTTAGTGCTGGAGCCATGCAGTCAGAAGTCCAAAACACCTAACCAAGCCAACATAAAAAGCAAAGCTGCAGCAGAAACCCCTTTGACTTGGTGTACAACAATTCACACGTTCAAGGCTGCTTTGCCCACCTCGATAACCCCCCTTCCCCTCCCATCCATGCCTCTCTGTGCCCCCTTACCCCTCCGTCCCTCTCTTCCCCTCCTCCCCGTAGCCTTTGACTAACCATTTCATCAGCCATCTCGGCAGCTCCCCTCCCCTCACATCCAACCCCCTAACTTGGCCCCCCTCCCCGTCCCCCTTCCCTTCCCATCTTCTTCCCCCTCCCCCCCTGTCCTCGCTCCTTGACCCATTAGTTCGCCAGCCACCTTGGTAGACCACCCTCCCCTCACATTCTGCCGCCTCTCCATACCTCCCCCCCATCTTCTTCCCCCTTCCCCTTTCATCTTCTTCACCCCCCACCCTCACCATTTCACCCACCAACTCACTTCCAGCTTAGCAGTGCCCTCTCTTCCCCTACTACCTATCGTCTCTTCCCCCCTCCTCCCCTCCCGTCTCCCCCTCAGACTTACTCCTCCCACCAAAGAGTTTAGTCACCACCTTAGCAAACCCCCTAAACTCACCTAAGCTGCCGTATCCCAAACCCCCTCCTTGGTCCCCCCTCCCCTTCCATCTTCTGGCTCCCTCCCCTCATCCCCCCCCCCTTCCTGATCGTGAACAATCAGTTCATCCGCCCCCCCCCCTTCCCCTCCCACCCCTCCCCTCCTTGCCCCTCAACCCACCAGTTCATGCGCCACCTTCACGCTCCCTGCTGGTCTCAACCCCCCTCCCCCCGGTCCAAACCCCCCTCCCATCTTCTCCCCCCCCGCCCTGGTTGGGGGGGGGGACCCCACTTCACTGTCCCTGCTGGTCTCCCCCCCCCTCCCCCCCCCCCCCCGTGTCCGGCCCCCCCCTCCCCCTCCCATCTTCTTCCCCCTTCCCCTTTCAGTTATTCCCTCACACACACCCCTTGCCCCTTAACCCACCAGTTCATCCGCCATCTTCACGCTCCCTGCTGTCCTCCCCGCCACCTCCAGTGCTGTTCCCCTCAAAGTAGCTGACTGCACCTGACTCCATACCAACAGGTCCAGACTGGTACGGCGACACATATCAACAGCAACCAAAGCCAACCTGCAACAGCACCAGCAGCAGAAGCAGGACCAGAAGCGCAGAATACATAAGTATTAGCTGCTGTCATGCTTGTAAAGTAGATAAGCCGTGGTGAGGTGGTGAGCAGTGAAAACTAAAAACGATCCCACCAGCTGCCCTTCAGGTGGGATCGTTTTTAGTAATCCATTAGTGTTCCATTGATTACAGTGATTACAAACGATCCCACCTGGACACATATCAACAGCAATCAAAGCCCACCTGCAGCAACACCAGCACCAGCACAAGAGAAGTGTTACATATACACATACCAGTATGAACACCTATCATAGGCTTGGAACAGACAGGCTGGTGGTCTGGGCGTGGGCAGTGATTGCATAGCTGTTCCAGTGGCTCTCAGCCAGGTAGGTTGCTGGGGATAAGCTTTTATCACCAGTGGCAGCAGCACAAGAAAGACAAAACATAAGGAGCACCTGGTGAAGCTCTTTGCCTTAGTTTTTGCCTCTGCTTTATTTACAGCTGGTATCAGTACTACACACAGGGACAGCAGCTGGCAGTACTGCTGCTGCTGGCCTGCTGCTACTGCTATTGGCGTGCTGCAACCTCTGCTGCAGTTTTGCAGATGAGCTGATGATACTACTGCTACTGCTGCTTGTTAACACTACTGCTGCTCCTGACATGTTCCTACTTCTGCTGCTACAGCTGTGGTGCTGCTGCATGCTGGAAGGTTTCTGCTTCCCGGGATATGCTCCATGACCTGCCCATGTCAAAGCTTTCTCACGCCTGGTATGTTGCCCCATCTGTGGTTCCCAATAAATCCGGCACCCTTATCGCCAGGTGGTGAATTTTTATCTTTTAATATTATCTTTCCATCGCAGCGATTGATTTGGTCTGTGTGCTTGAAGGCAATTAGAAAGCTTGAAATCTGGAGGTAATTCGCAATTACCTGTATATGCCTTCACTAAGAGGCAGGATGAACATTGAAGCTGCCACTATACGCTCAAATACAGTAGGATTGCAAGAGTCCAGTGCCTGCTGCGTGAGTGTGGCAGCGCTGACAACCGTTGTGGTGCTGCTGTTTTCTGCACTGCTGCTGCTGCTGGTGGTGGTGGTGGTGGGGGTAGTGGGGGTAGTGCTGACAGGGGGGGTGCTGGCGACTGTTGCACTGCTGCTGCTGGCGGTGGTTGTGCTGGAGGTTTCGGGGTCGTTCGTTGATACTACTGATGCTGTGACGTGCTGACATTGCTTGCGGGCCAGGCTCTGCGTGCAATGCAGGTGAAAGTGGCAAGCAGCGTAAGAGGATGGTGGCTCCTCAGCCCCAAATTGACGGAAGGTTGGACGAGGGGTGTGCCATTAAGAAACATAGTGCCGAGTATTTTGTATTAAAGTAGAGAGAAGGTATGAGAGAAACGTGTTTTTTACCTCCGCGCGTGGCTGCCTCGTCCGCTTGTTTGAAGTTCGGCATCCCAAGACGCTGCCAGACCAAGCAGGAACCCTTTGCAGCTGCTGTTGCATTTTTATAATTCCACGCGTAGGCTGCTATCCAACATTCATCGCGCTGTCTCGATGCACTCCTCTTCACTTCTAGCAGGCGTTGCACCGCACTTCAAGCCTAGCCAACACGATAATCATGCGCGCCAGAAGGCAACGGCCTAGCCATCCAACTTGGTAATATTCAAGTCAATGAATCGTCTCAAACGCATATAGACGCTGTGATAGACAAGGGGACAGGTACCTTAATTGCCTTCTCTGAATGTCAATGCGGGGCGAGGGGCAGGGCAAGGCAGGGCGGGAACTTCAAGCATTCACAGAGATGGGATTCAAAGAGGCTTGTTTGCTTTTGATGACCACAATCTGGCACGGAAAAAAGCATTTACATTTAAGAAGTACCACCTTGGTTTCGTGTACTGCCCTTGAAGCTCCGGGCTTACCACATGCATTTGTTTCATGCTTTCAAGAGAAGACGAAGTCTGCAGAGCAGTTCAGCCTGCAAGTTCCATCGCTTACCTGTCACATCAGGGGCTAATTTCACATTCCTGTCTGGATACTCTTGCAGTTGGTTTTGCTTGATCGCTGTTTCTTTACGTGCTCCTTCTAGCGTATGCTTGTTTGATCCACGATGTTACCCCGCCCAACTACCCATTCAAAGGCCCTTGGGCCTGGCGTAGCTGGACCAGAGCTTGCAGTTCCCACTTCAGCAGTACTAGACGGGCCCCCAAAGCCAACTGCTCAGCAGCCTCTATCAGGGGCGCATGCATTCGCCGTAGACCCCAAAGATGCTTCCGGTGACTCTAGACAACGCACCCAGTACCCGTACGTGACTGGTACATCCGTGCTGGGTATCAAGTACAAAGATGGTATCATGATCGCTTGCGACACTCTCGGAGCTTACGGTTCTACCAAGCGCTATAAGTCAATAGACCGCATCAAGCGGATCAACGAGCGCTGTGTAGTAGCAGCAGGCGGGGAAATTAGTGACTTCCAGTACATCGTCAAGCTGCTGGACGAGCTCACAACAGACGACTACAGAGCAGACGACGGGATCGCGCTAGGCCCTAAGGAGGTGTACAACTACCTCTGCAGAGTCATGTATAACAGACGTAACAAGTTTGACCCGCTCTGGAACTCCCTAGTGGTCGGTGGCGTGGAGGATGATGGCAGCTCCTTCCTTGGCATGGTGGGCATGATTGGCACCCACTACTCAGACAGCCATGTTACCACAGGCTTTGCCAACATGCTGGCACGACCACTGTTTCGCGAGAAGCATGCAGATGACATGAGCGAGGCAGATGCAGTGGAGCTCATGCAGGAGGCCCTGCGTGTGTGCTACTACCGTGACAAGCAGAGCATCAACAAGTTCCAGCTAGCAAAGATCACCACAGGGGGTGTGGATGTCTCAGAGCCTTTCACCCTGGAGGTCAACTGGGGCCATAAGATGTTCTCAGAGCCAACCAAGTGGGCTATCGGGGCCTGGTAACATATGGCAGGGGCATGGAGCAGGGTGTTTGGAAGCAGGGCAGAGGGGTTAGAATGGTGTGATACCAAGCATGACTTGGTTGGTGGGTGAATGGAGGAAGGGTGGCGTTATTGGCTGAATTTTATATTCACGTCATGTAATGTATGGTGTGTAAGAACTGGTGGAGTGCTGCACAGCAAGGAGGAGCAGCTGATGTTTGACACTGAAGTTTAGGGGAGGTCTGCCACTTTTGGCCATGTATGGTGGTCCAGGCTTGCTGCAAGGCATAAATCCTCATTTAGCTGGCTGTTGGTTTGGATGGGAGTATCCGCTTTGGGGGTGTGCTCGTTGCATGGGTTACAGGGATGCTTGGCTGGTGCTTGGGCTGTGGTGCTTGGGCTCGGGTGACATCTAGAGGTGTGTTTGCTGGTGCTGTGGCTGTAGATGCTAGGGAGAAGTTTTTGCAGGCCATGTGCAGGACCAATGATTCAGCTTGGTATGGTATGGAGCAACATATATGTCTGCTTGTGCATGTTCTGCATGGCGGCTGCATGTGGTGGTCATGCTTCAGAATCAACAAGTGGTTGTGGTGGCTGGTGGCCTGGTGCGTTTGATCAGGCCCTTGAATCGGGATCCATAATCGTAACTTAAGTGGATCAGAATGGACTCTTGGATTAGTGTTGATAAGACAATGCAGTGAGACCTGGTACCAAAATTCAGTCGTGTTGCTTCTTGGACTTGCATATTGCGTGGACTGACCATACTGAGCTGACACAAGGTGGCTGTGTGGGTTGAGGGCACGCACGGGCTTGGAACTTCCGGCGTGGCTGGATCAAGCATATTAATTGTCTGTGCGCCTAGATCTGCTGTATGAAAGCCCCAATGACATGCGGTGTATCCCCTGCGATAGGTCGGTTAGAGGCCTCCGGTTGCGGCATTAGTTGTTCGTACTAAGTAGCCTGTTGTTCGTATTCTGTTCCACCTCGCTGCTCTTTGTGACAGCTTGAGGTGCGGGGCCTATGGCACTTATTGCTATGGCATATCATGAAATGTAATAAGTAGCCTGTATGTCTGCATTCACGTGTTCCAGTGGTCCCTAGTCCTTGCTTTCATGTCCTAGCCCGTGCATTGCTTGTCTAGTCGCAGTTCATCCAGCCTTTGCTTGCATTCCGGACTTCGTGGAGCCGAGGGTGGCAGGGTATTGGGGTTGTTGGCCAGTCACAAAGCATGCAGTCTGTACTGCTCGGTTAGCTATGTAATTCCGCTAGCTCTCTTGATGTCTGATTGTCTCCGCTCTCGTCGTCTGAGCTCTCAGTATCGGTTTTTCTCAACAAACACTAACAAACTGGTTGGAATCATGTGACGGGTGCTGCACCGGCCCGAAAGCTGTGCAGTGTATGTGTATGTGTATTGTCCACTGCGGAAGGAAGAATACCCGGATTTCACCGGCAGTCCATCCCTTTCAGGAAGACCACTCAACTCCCTGTGGTACACAACTATGGGTAATTTACGTGGAATGTGAATACCCAGATTTCTTTACCGAACATGCCCCCAGCTGCCACCAGGGAAACATGCCCACAAATCTCGCCCGCATCGAGATTCGAACTGGCTACCTGAGGAATACGAAGTGATAATCGTACCCCTAAACTACTGGAGGCCAGCGGCAGTGATCTATCTCAGATAGGTCGGTACTCCTGTCTGTACCATGATGTGGCTAGGATTCTCAGTCCGGTTACAACGTGCTGTCGGGCCAAGCGTTTAGTGGTCCTCCTGTTCGCAGCGCCATCCAAGCCGTAGCAGAGTGGGGCACTCCATGTAGACTGGGCCGTCCGTCCGGACTCATGATACCGATGGCAGTCTTCGCCACTCCCCCAGTGGGAGCGCAAAGGTTTTAGACGTTCACGGCCGTACCCAGCAGAAGAGAATAGGATATTACTTCTGAGTTTACTGTCATCATCGCAGTCTTGTCAGCCCGGCTTTGACATGTACAGCCACCCGGAACCCGCCCAGTGCCGGTGCACAACCCACACCGAGCTGACGTCGAAGTGCTGACAGGAGCAAGACGTGTTTGCTGATGCAGATCGCAGCGGACAAAAAGGTCACGCTTGCAGTTGTAAAGAGAGACCTGCACCACCATACATTCCTAAACTCTGCGGACTGCTACAGCTGCGTTGCCTGCAAGTCCCCCAGCTGCTAGTGCTATTAGAGTGCAGCCGTTGCCACAGATCATTCTCGGCTAGCCCTCATCAAGTTGTGACCGGGCGTAGCAGGGGATTTGGCAGCAATTGTGGGTTGAGCAGATCGTCTATTGCAATGGTGCTTGCATTCTGCTCCTCCTTGCAATCTCACTCTGCACAAAGCAAACAAACAAACAAACAAAAATTTTAGGTGCGGCAACCGCAAAGGGCAGGGCCCCCTGGTGGGGACAGCACCACACACAACGAGCCAACTGAGCCTCCAATGGCATACCCAAATTACTGTCCAAATTTCTCACAATGACTGTCCAGCCCACCCTTAATCCCTTGCTAGCAAATGTGTGACCAATGACCTAACACATACCCATGCACGGCCGAACAGGACTGCCAAATGTTCCATCCACTACACCAACACCCAGACGTAAAACAGAGAGCGACATACACATGCCAGAAATACATGCACAATTCAGAATGGTTTTGTTCGGCTGCCACAAATCCAAGAAAAAACACACAAACAAACAAGCAAATTAACCTACAAGGTGCGGCAAATCAAACGATATGGAATCCCTATCTCACACTCTCCGGAGCCCTCTAGTACAGTGGCACAGGCAGAGCAACTTCCCTCTATCCATCACAATACGTGACAAGAGCCACCAAACGCTTCATAACACATGGACAAGCAAGTAGGGAACTGGCAAACACAGCAGGCCTACTGGCATGTTGCAGGTGCACATTGCAAGCCTTGCTGAACCCCAAGAGCCGATCTCATGCTTAGAAGCTGAGTAGGACTGCTAGCTGCAGGGTCCTAGCCCCAAACACGCCATACTAGGCAAAGGCACAACATAAAGTAGCATTTGCAAGTGTGGTGGCCCGGAACATTGACATGTACCCTGGAATAGGTGCCCATCCAGGAAGAGGACATTGATAGGCCCTCTCCTTCTGGTCCCCCTACCCATAGGCACGTATCCCCGGTCAGCGGAGTTTCCTCAGAACAACTATTGCACCTCACACAAAGGCATAAGCACCCCACCCCACCCTACCGCCAAATGAACACAATCATATCAACAGCAGCAGACACAGCTCCCCTACCCCCCCCGAGTCAAGTGCCTCAATGGCTTTCAGTACCGACCTGCTATGGTACTATTGATGTTGCATGGGTGCAAGGAGCCCGCTGCCACATACTCAAGGAACTGAAAATCCAAAACCCGGTTGCACCCGGTCATTGCACCTCACAGACGCACATTTGGAGATTGGGTACAGGTAATCAAAGCAGGGGAGAGTGTGCAGCAGACGCACAAATACTGCACCCAAGTCCAAGTCACTTTACTGTCAGTCTGGATGCTCTTGCAGCAAGATCCCGAGGAGCTTCAACACACCCCTTGCTCCAAATGGTTCAAGATGTGACTATCAAAGGGAAAAGCCAGCAGCAGAATGCAGCATGCCAGCAGCCAAGTAGCAAACACTACTCATGCACTGTGCTCAGAGCCCTTCCTTTAATTGCCGGTGCTTTTGCCAGCTGGGCTCCCTGTCCGTTCCTTGCAGCAATTCGGTCTGGCTACTCCTTAGCCTATCTGACTGTGCCACATGGACGTCATCATGCATTGCATACAGGCCCTGCTGTGCTTCCTCCCACAAGCAAAGAGACATGCCATGACATCACAAGCGCGCATACGTCGCCTGTTGGTTGGGCCAGCCAGCGGGTCTCTTCCTAGGCAGACCATACCAGTTTCGGCCACCACCACAATGCCCCATCTAGTGAAGCTGCAAGGTAATGATCCATCCATAGATAAGTAGCATGCGCCACAATCATCTCACGATTACAACAAGGAATGCATTCTGGCTAGCACTAAGATGTCGCACCTTCTCCTCAAGCCAGTCATCCCATGCGGACAGCCTGCATCCGGTAGCAATGCAGGCAATACCAGATCTTGGCTGCAGGCTTCCAACATAAATGCGAGCATCTACTCAAGCATCAGGGTGTTTGCTCGTTGCCTTACGCAGTTGCATTCTCCAAGGACAGCTTGAAAACTAACCACCAAATGTCAGAATCAACAGCTCCTAACTACTGTTCGTCCAGATCAAGAACAGGTCAAAACCCACCAACATCAAAGAGAAACATTCCAACAGGGCGGTCAAGCAAGTTTTTGGTATGATGGCTACATACATGGAATTACAATTGCAGTTGAAATTCGATCACACCACTGATCAAAGAATACACAACAGTGCGCGACCAATGACATCCAAAAGCATAAACTGCAGCAAAACCTATTATGTGCCAATGGTGCACGATCTGCCTTGCTGGAACCGCCAAAGCACCAGAACTGGCACTTGAAAGTGTCCACCCCGGGCGTTCACATGCACCACACGGTCAGGGGCCTTGGCAGTGCCCGTTGATCTTCAGCAGGCTTGCTGCAGCAAGCACTACACGACCACTAGCTAGCACATTTAGCTTTGCTATATGGAGGTCCACAGAACGCCTGCATATTTAACTCCGAGACAACCACTGCAACCACAATTCACTTTGCCCCATCTTGAGACAGGTCATCACATCCGCTGCTGATCTGGTATCTTCTAAGAGGGAGTACAATGAAGCACACTTGTTTCCCATAGTGTACATCTTTGCGCACAGCTGCAATACGGTATAGGAACACCACCTTCAGATGCAGTAGCAATCCTCGCCATCAAATCGCCCCGGCACAAGGACGCCGATTCATTGCTGCGCTGCCAGAGCACATCCTAAAGCGTTCTTGCGCTGCTCACACCCCGATCAGATGCACTGCTCCTGAAACTCCCACCTTCCCCAATTGCTACAAGCTCAACGACCATGTCGCAAGAGCACCACAATCACATAAAAGCAATGAGTGCTTCAGAACCAGATGGTTGAAAACAGACAACATTATCAGCATACACCATAACAGCCCTGAAGGCTGCCTATGAAGCACTCTACATGCATGCATCTTTTCAAGAAGTTCCCACGTAAAAGCAGTGATGGAGCTCGTTGAACACCACCAAGCACTGCCAGCATGCACCACTATGGGTATGCAGAAAGCAAGATACATAACAATGCATCAAGAATCAAAGGCCTACCCCCCTTCCCGGCTGCTACGAGCAGCACAGCTCTTCTGAGTGCACTGAGATACACACAGCAGCAGCACCAACGCAATACTTGGTGTAATACAATGGTGTAATACTTGCACAGAGGCCAAGACACCCAGCCAAGGCATGCGAAAAAATCAGAACATCCCCTTGTCCTCTGCAAGCATACAGACACTGCATGGAATCTGCATTGTGCTTGCTTGCCAGCCACTGCACAGGACATCTCACGACCAGGTCATGACGGCCAACCGACTAACGGTAGCAACCGTTGAAAAGCAAAGATCTGCCCTCAACAGGAACCATGCCCTTTTAACAATGTTGCTGCGGGCCTCTTCCACCCAACTTGTGCTCCTGGGAAAATGCAACACACTGGGCACTGGCTCGCCCATCACTTTCGCCTCAGGCTCCAAACTGATGCGATAAAGCGCACCATACGAATGCAAACCTGAAGATCATACGACTGATTAACACATTCAAATTCGTATAGATGCCCATACACACAATCTCAACAGGTACCATCCACACAAGCAACGGAGATAATGAAAAGGGAAGACAACCATCGCAAGCCGGCAAAGGTCATTCCAGACAGGCCACCGGCCATAGATGGCCCAGCAAGGTCGCTCAAAGCAACAATCGCCTGATAGCGAACTACCAGCAGCAACCATCAGTTTGGTAGAGACGTGCCATCCAGCACAGAAATAAAGAAAAACCTCCAAAAACGGTCACTGAGCAACCACTCCAATCAAAATTCTTAGAATCAGCATAAGCACCAACCCAAAGCCTCATCGCGTCCCCCACTGACATACCCTGGCTTTCACAACACACGGGACCGAGACGCCAATAACAGCTTTGTGGTCGTCCCTGACAACCACCTGCCAGCTGTAGCTGCTGAAATAGCACTACTGCGTCTTTGCAAGGTGGCTGCCTCCCAACAGATTGCACTATAAATTATGAGCACTCGACCTAGCGGAACCAAATTCATTATGGTTGCCTGGCCACAATTTTCTAGGCGTCTTGCAGCCTGCTCTCCTGCGATGCAAATCCCAATTGATGATGATGCTTTTTGCCTGAGGTCAGGCGCTATGCACAGCTTGCCCGCCTAAGCCAAGCGGCATGAGGGGTGGTGCTTGCTGCCTGAACAACAGATACAGCTGTACAGGTGATCTTGTGCAACCATCTTAAGACACCCGACCCAAGCCAAAGTGATAACGCCAAGATGTAACCATCCAAAGCCCATACGGCAACACACAGTGCCAGAGCTCGCCCATTGTGCTGTCCCAGCTGGCACGGAACAGAGGAATAGAAACAAAGCAAGCCATGGGAAACCTGCGCAGCCTTGTCGCTGGGACCAGCGCCAGTGTGTGCTTCCAATGCTTAGGACCATCCAGACAATCTGAGGGGTAAAGGTAGGTTGCAACTGCATCCAGAGAGCATACATGCATCTCGACAGCCACAGTTTCAGCAGAGGCCAAACACACTCGTTGGCACCAAAGCTCTACTGTTAATGACACCATACAAAGATCCCTGCAGGTATTTGTGGCAAAAGCAAAGTGTGCCAGAACACCATACCCCGCAAAAGCAAAAAGGTGGCTAGACATACATTGTCACAGGGCAGCGATATACGCATGCCCGTTCCGATTGCTTCTGGCAGTGCTGACTGCAACCACGGCAACCAATCGTCAACCAGCCCATAAACAGCCATGAGTTGGTTCACCCTCCCCTGCGCCCAGCGCTTTCACCACTGCTGGTTATTCTCATTAATTTGCAACCTCCATCTCGTGGGTCTGAGGCACAAACCTTTTGCACAGCACCAGTGAAGTTTGCTATACAATACAAATTTGAAGTCTACATCCGTACACACCCACCCAGATGGACCTGGTTAATGCTTTATCCTAAACCCAAAAGAACAAGTGGCCACCCCGTTAGCACACAAAAACATGCAAACAATTTGACCCACAACTTCACTGTTTACTTGCCCACAGGCTTCCTTTAGGGCATCGGTACCTGTTCCCAGAAGATGTGCCATATAGCGCACAACTTCACTATAAGCACATCTGTGAGCACGATAAGCCCCTCTGGCCCCGCCTACTCTTTAATCGCACCACCTCATGTAACATGTAACCCCTGCTGGAGCATTTCATCCAAGGCCCCCAGCCAGAAAAAGCTCCGCTAGGCATGGGACCCCACTGCTCATGCCTCCCTAAAAGCTCCTGGCGGAGGCACCCAAGTGCAATCTGAAGCATTCAGGACACCTGCTGGGGAGCTGCTACTCAGCTCCCCTTCACCCTCCACTCCCATCACCACATCCATCACCCCTCCGACTCCGACTCCTCCTCCCTCCCCCTGCTCACCACACCCATCCATAACCTCATCCGCTGAAGGTTCCGGCCCCTCCTGCAACCCAGGCTCGCTATGCTGCTCGTGCTGCTGCTGCTGCAGCCTTGCCCTCTTAATCGCCCTCCCATCTGTGCCGGTGGCGTCATGCACAGGCGCTGTACCAAGAGCACTGCACCCTAGCCCCAACCTCCCACCAAACCCCAAATCATGCAGGTCAAGCTGTGCTGCTGCGGTGTGCGGTAGCTGCAACTGTTGCTGCTGGCTGGAGCCGTCTTTGCTACCAGATGGACAAGCAAGGCTCTGAGAAGACAGCAGTAACCCGGTGGCATCTGCCGATAGTAGCTGCTGCGACAGCAAACGGCATGAATCACGCCCTGCACCAAAAGCAACCACTGCTGCTGCTGGTGCTTGAGCTACATGGAACATAGGCTTGCAGCAAAGGCCTGCTGCTGCCGCTGCTGCTGCAGATGCTTCCCCAGAACCTGTTAGAGATGGGGACTGTATTGCAGATGCTGTCCCTGCCCCTGGTCCCATCAACCCTGCTGCTACTGCCCCTGCCAAGTTGCCGCAATGCGCTGCAGCCCCACCACAACCACCGGCAGCAGCAGCAGCAACTGCTGCTGCTGCTGCTGCAGCCACTACCACCTCTATTGACCAACGCTCCATGGGACCAACACCCACTGATGTACAGGCAGAGGGGACAGGGGAGCAAAGGTCGTCATGAGGATGCACACCTGCACGACCAACAGCAGCATTCATGCACGCCGGAGGCGATAGACCAACCCTAGGCCGGAAAGCGGCTAAAGTGGCTGTCAAAGCTGCTGCTGCTGCTGGGGGCTTGTAGCCCCATACTGTGGCTCCTCCTGCAGCTCCTGTACCACAGGGCAATAAGAGCTGCTGCGCCACTGCTTTTGCTGCTGCTGGGTTGGGGTGATAGGGTGGAGGCCCGGGCCCTTCAGGAGACGCGCACAGGCCAGTAGCAGCTGCCCCGTGCAGGAGACCCACATGAAGCAGTGCTGCTCCAATGGGCGAAACAGCTGCCATCGGATACATGGGAAGCGCAGCTGCTAGTGCTTCACCGGTGCAGCTTCCACCCCCGTGCTCCTCCTCCTCCTTGCCCTCTGCTGTTGTTGCTACAGCAGGCAAGTCCATCAGATGAGGAGGGAAGCGGTTGCCCAGCCCAAGAAGAGGTGAGAAACTGCTGCTGCGGTTGCGCTTCAGGTCAGGAACTCCGCTATGCATATGCTCCAGGACATCACCAGCCCCACCTGGACTGTTCTGCCCCTGAGAAAGCTGCTGCTGTTGCTGCTGATGACCCTGTTTGTTCTCCCTGGGTTCTGTAGAACCGCCCCGCGTGAATTGTTCCCCACCCATGTTGCCCCCCTCCCACAATCCACCTCCCCTCTGCCCATCGCTATTGCTGTTACCCCCACCGCCCAAAGTACCCCCCTGGCCCCTCCCGTTATCCCCCATATCAGCTCCTTTCCCCATGCCGCTAGGACCCACGGCACCATCTCCAGGCTGCTTCCTTCGCTTCTTTTCTTGTTTCCCCTCCTCCTGTTCCGATCCTCTGCTGCTGCTACCATCCTCCCCTCCATCATGCCCCTGCTCTTGCTCACCACACTTAACACCAGCAGGAACAACCCCTAGCTGTCCTAGCTCCTCCTCATGGCTTTGCTGGTTGTCCACACACGCATCCGTTCCAGTGTGCATGTCATTACCCACGTCCCCAGCAACCACCGCTGTCACAGCCGGAAGCAGCCCAACTTGCATATCATCAGTGCTTCCCTTCACACAACCTTCACCATTGCACAGAGCCAATTCCTTACTCTCCCGCCGGCTCCCAAAACCCTCCAACTCCCCCTTCCCTCGTCCTTCTCCACTGCTACTACTGCTACTACTGCAGCTGCTGCTGCGCCGATGACGCCCGTGCTTCTTCTCCCCAGCAATCAGATTGCTCCTACCCCTTATCACACCAGCCGCAGCCGCCGCTGCTGCAGCAGCAGCAGCTGCAGCAGCAGCCTCAAGAGGCCCTGGGACAGCTCGTAACGCCGCCCCTAAGCCTAAGCCCACTGGTTCCGAGACTGCTACTGCTCCATTCGCAGCTGCCATGGGGAAACCTGCGAGCATTGCTGGCATTAGTAGAGCAGCTGCAGCGGCTGCGGCTGGACCTGGGACCCCAGGCCTAGGCCCAATCCCTGCAAACGGAGGACACAGCCCTGCTGGCAGAAACCCACCAACAGCGCTTGCACTGGTCGGCTTGTTCCTCTCGTCCACCTCCCCAGAGCAAGCACTCTCTGGGCTGCCTTCCCGCTGCTGCTGCTGCTGCTGCTGATGGTGGTGGTGGTGGTGGTGATGATGATGATGATGCTTCTTCCGTCGATGGCGGCTACGGTTGCCATCAGCACCAGGAGCTGCCACAGCATTCACATGCATCCCACAGCCATCGCCCAACCCCTGTTGCTGCCCTAGCTTTGGAGGCACCAGCTGTTGCTCAGGCGCTGGTCTAGGCTGCTGCTGCTCCCTATGCTGATGCTGGTCCCGGTCTGGTTCAGGCTCCAGATGCTGCACATGTGTAGCAACGCCCAGCTGGTCTGCATCCATAGGGTCATCGCCATCAGATCCCTCGTGGTCTGTGCCTTCAGCCTCTGCATGGTCTCCAGCAGGAACCTCTGCACCTGAAGGAGACAAGCACGACAGGATCTTCAACATGAGGTGAGTGGCATAAAAGGCATTCGTGCAGATGCGTCCTTCACAGCATTCAGGAGTCAGTAAGGAATGCCTACCTCCAGCTGGCTGGTGTGTGTAGACACTTAAGACAACAGAGGTGAGCTGCAGACCCTTCCAACAGTCCTTCCATATTACAGGTACTGGATGGGTGAACATATGCATGCAGCTTTATAACACACTGCCTAGTGCATACCTCTTAGTGCATTACTACTAGATGTAGTACAAGCTGCCTCTGCACTGGGTGGTAATAACACGAGGAAGCATTACCATCACCAGATATGAATAGCACCAAAAGGCCCCTGCCTACACTTGGTAGGTAAAATGATAAATTGCAAGCGTACATACACAGCAGGAATGAAGCAATGTACAGATTAGTGGAAGGAGCTTCCTCAGAGCCACTAGCAAACAATATCCCAAATTCGTATAATGTGCCGTTATCGTCTGCTTTGACCCAAGCTTGGGTCGCCTCTACCCCATTGCTACACTGTATCCCTCGTATTGCGGCGAGCACCTCCTAACATAGCACTGATACAACATATGTCGTAAAACAAACCCTGCAATGAGCTGTCGCACCTACAATGAACTGTCAAAGCAACCTCTCCATACCATCACCGCACAGCCAAAGGCATCGTACTCACCTGAAGTCCCAGCCTTTGCAAACCTCCCCTTAATCCGCAGCCGCTTGTGGGCTCTGAGTTTGCGGCTCTCATAACGTATCTGGTTATCAAAGTGCCTCAGCTTCCGCTTCTGCCGGTAGCGGGTCAGCGCCTCACCCCGCTCCTGCGTGTCCAATCTCGGGTTCGCATGTCCACCAGCGACAGCAGCAGAAACACCCGGTCCCCCAGCGATGCCCGGCAAGCTGCCCGCTTGTACCACTGCCCCTGCTACAGCAGCAGCACTTGGGATCGGCATGTGGCCCAGACCGGCCGGTGGCTGCCCGACACCTCCTGCGGCAGCAGCTGCTGCTGCCGCGACGGCAGCTGCCGCACCCACGACTGAAGGGTTGCCAGCACTGCCTGGAGCATGGCCGCTAGCAGTGGGCACAGCCATCGTCAATTGATGGATATTGTCTGTGGTGCTGCTCTGCGTCTGTTGCGGCTGGCAGCCTGAGATCTGTCGCTGCATGTGTTGCACAGCTACCTGTGACTGCTGATGATGCACCAGCGCAGCTTGCTGCAAGTGCCACTGATGCGCTACAGCCAGGCTAAGGATCTGCTGAAGAGGGAAAGGCAGCAGCTGCACCGCCTGGTTCGCAAGTACTGGTGTGAGCGAAGCAAGCATGGCTGCCGTTGGCTCCAGCTGCCCTGCTTGCAGTGCAGCCATCAGTGCTAGCTGTATGGCATGTGGAGGTGCTCCGCTCTGCAGCAGCATCGTATGCAGGAGCATTGTACTAGGGTGTAGCTGATGACCTTGGCCTGCTGCTGCCGCTGCCGCAGCCAACCCACCTAAACCACCAGAACCTCCTGCTGCTGCTCCATTACCGCCGACGCCCAGACCCCCTGCACTCCGAGCTTGGCCATTGTCATCAGCCCCCTGACTCCCTGCAGTCTTGCCACTGGCAGCTGGCGTCGCAACCCCAGGTGGATGCATAGCTGCATGGTGATGGCTAGCAAGAGCGTGCGAAGGGGCAGCTGCTGGTGGACCCATAAGCCAGGACATATGCCCTGCCGGTGCTCCTGCTCCTGCCGCTGCTGCATTATCACCGGCGGCTGCTGGTGGACTGAGGGGCCACTGATGCACTCCTGAAGCAGCAGCAGCTGCAGCTGCACCACTAAACGATGGTACTGCTGCTGTTCGTACTTGGGGTGCGCCCATATGACCTCCTGTAGGTGCATCCATTCCACCACCTGCTCCTCCAGCAGCAGCTGCCCGTGCTGCCAAGGCTGTTGCAGCTAGCCTGTCCCCACTAGACGGGCCAAAGCTAGGCCCAGTAACTTGGCTGGCCCTAGGTGTAGAACTCTGCCTCTGCAGCTGCTGTATATCAGCCCCACCGAAACCAGCTGCAACCGCGGCCACCCCCACAGCCGCAGCTGCAGCATCCCAACCTGCCCCAGTACTGCCGCCGGCTGCTGGCAATGCTCCTGCTGACACTGCTGCTTGCGGGAGAGGCATGCCTTGTGCACTACCACCACCAGCAGAAAATGCAGGTAGCGCCATAGGATTACCAAACGCATCAGCTGCTGGCGTTGGTACAGGCATATCAGGATACTGCCCATGATTACCTCCAGTAGGGGCCACGTATCCACCGTTGCCGCCAGCTGCTGTTGGATTTGGCCAAGCACTTTGCTGCAGCTGCTGCTGCTGTACTCCTGCTCCTGCCATTCCCACACCACCCCGGAACTGAGGCGACAATGGGTTTCCGGCATCACCCGCGCCAGCAGCTGCTGTTTGCTGCTGGATTGCAGAGAATGCCAGCTGAGGCAATCCAGGTAGAAGTTGCTGCTGCTGCTGAGGGCCCTTAGCTTGCTGTTGCAGCTGCTGCACGGCAGCCTGCATCTGCAACAGGGGATTGAACGCTGGCGGAAGCAGGGACCCTCCCTGCTGCTGCTGTTGCATGACCTGTGCTAATGCCTGCTGTTGTAGTAACTGCTGCTGCTGCTGCTGAGCTTCCGCAGCCTGCTGCTGCTGCTGGGCTTGAAGCTGAGCCTGCTGCTGTACTGCTGCTGCCGCTGCCAGCACTGCTGATTGCTGCTGCTGCTTCTGTTGTTGCTGCTGCTGGGCCTGGAGCTGAGCTTGCTGCTGCTGTTGCGTCTGCAACTGCTGCTGATGTTGCTGCATGAGCGCTAAGAATGCCATGGGGGGCATCTTCCCTGGAGACATACCAGCAGCAAGCATCTGCTGTGCAAAAAGAACCATTGCTTGATGGGTAGGGAGGGTAAGCATGGGCATAGGCATGCAGCCAGGGGTAGCACCACTGGTACTCCTTTGCATCATGTTCTGAAGAGCATCGCCAGCTGCAGCTGACGCGGCTGGCATCATAGCTCCCCCACCTTGGCCCATGCACATGCCACTCAGGCCAGGAAAGGCCATGCTTGTGCTTACGGCAGCAGGTATGCTTGAGGCCAGCTCACTACTGAGCCCCATACTGCTAAGCATCTGCTGCTGCTGCTGTTGCTGCTGCTGCAGGAGCGCCATTGCCGCCTGCTGCTGCTGTTGCATGGCCGCCGCGGCCTGCTGCTGCTGCTGCTGTTGCACCTGCTGGTGCTGCATGGCTGTCGCCTGCTGTTGTTGCTGCTGCTGTTGCTGCTGCAGGACGGCCACCTGCTGCTGTTGCTGCTGTAGAAGGCAGGCCTGTTGTTGCTGCTGGTGCTGCAGAAGGGACTCCTGTTGCTCCAACATGGGTTGATGCTCCGACCCAGTATCAGGAGCCTGAACAGCAGGCACCTCTGCACCCACAGTGACCACCACCTGCTCCTGCTGCAGCTGCTGCTGATGGTGGAGTTGCTGCTTCGGCGGCTGGAAGCCGGAGGACACCACGGCCATCCCCACCTGCTCCTTCTCCTTCTGCCGCTGCTGGACAACTTCATCTTGGCCCTCCTGCTTCAGCCGCTTCCCTTGTCCCTGCAGCTGCTCCAGGCTGTTGGACCTTGGCATCCAGCCATGGGCTCCCATCGCCCACCCCATGCCAGTAAGCGGCGCCTGCAACGACAGCGACTTCGGCTGGCAGATGCTACTCAAGTCATTGATGCTGTGATTAAGCAACCCTGATGACCCAGTATCACTGGAGCGAATCGCTTGAGTGGTAGCTTTCGACCTGCTGCCGCTGCCACCTCCCTCCAAACCACTAGGGCCTGTGCTCGCAGCAGCAGACTTACCACCTGCTGCTACTACCGCTGCAGCTGAATCCGATTCCCCTGCCCCTGCTGCTGCTGCCCCAGCACCGTCTGCTGCTGCTCTGCCACCGCCAGGTGTGAAAACTGTACTGCCCTGGCCCAGCAGCCGTCCCCTCCACGACCGGCTGTGGCTGGAGCCCTTCTCTGCTGCAGCAGAAGGTGCTGCCTTGTGCGCTCCTGCTGCTGTTGTAGGTTCAGATCTCAGCTCCTGCTGTGACTCAGTACCTGCTGCACCGCTGCTGCCATCGCCTGTGTGTCGCCGCTGCTGTCTATGCTGTGGCTCTGGCGCCTTCGCTGCGCCAGCTGCTGCTGCGGCCGCCCTGCTATCAGCAGCTGCTCTAGCCTTGCGTGGCTGTCCATGCCGCTGGTGCTGCTGCTGATGATCAGCTTCTTCTCCTGCTGCTGCTGCTGATGGCGCAGCTGTATGAGGTCTCGCCTGGTTAGCCGGCGCGAGCACAGCAGGTGTAGCAGCCTGGTCAAGAGACTGTCAGAGGCCAAAACCAGGAGGACGCATGTAGCTGCCATGATATGACTATAAGTGCCCACAGGCGTACCAGGCAAAGTCTGCAGTAAAGCGCGATGCATGCAGCTGCTGGGCAAGCAATCTAAACTGGGCAGAGGTTGACCAGTACAGCCCCCATGATCCCCACAAAGAACAGTGACAAGCCAGACCACAGAGAACAGTGACAAGCCAGAGGTAAATGACGCACCAGTAGGCACGATCTAGAGCCTGGAAGCACACTTGTTAGCCAATGATAGCGACATCGCTGACCTTAAGGCTCACCTGCTCGGGCTGGGAGGCCCCGTTGATCGAGAGTGGGTACCCTTGCTGATCCCACAGCAGATCATCAAAGTTCTCCAGGCCCATGCTCATTGGCTCATCCACCTGCAGGATCAAAACAGCACATTCACTCATCTCTGATCTGACTTGGTTGATGCACAGAGCACTGTAAATCCATGGTTTGGTTGCAGCTTCTTATGTCCCTTTTCCAAAGCTGTTGCAGGCATCCACTGTGCCAAGAGAAAGCTGCTGCTTTGCTTTGCCCAAGCTCTTTGTTGCTTGCCTTGCTCACCTCTGCAAGATCCACATCTCCACCCCAGTTGCTGAAAAGAGCATCAAAGATGTCTGCATCAGACTCCGCCTTGTAGCCATCTGAGCTTATTGGTGTGGGGACCACCTTCTGGGTTGCACTGGACAGCTCTGCAGCAGGCACATACTGGATTTAAATCCGCAAGGATGCTTAGCACGTGCTGGCTGGTGCAGAGACGTTCATAAACCATGAGCAGTGTGGACAGTTATGGAACTAGGCCTACTGACCAGCTGCTTGATGCCTTGAAGCCTGCGGCTGCGTACTTTGCTGGTTCCCTGTGGCCGCCACATTTGTCTCCGTTGCCGTTGCCGAGGGGTTAGGGCCGCTGCCGATGGCGGAAGGAGCATAAGCTGAAGCTGCTGCTTCGCGCGGTCGTTGCCATAAACGCACAAGCCTTGAACCGTCTGGCCCAGTAGGCTGTGTGCCCGACCTATCCGAGCCTCCAATAGTTGCTCCTCGCGAAGTGCTACAGTCACCCCTTGCATGGTGGCACTGTTGTGCACGAGCCTGCGGAACGTGCTCCTGGTCAGATGCACTGCAGTAAAACATGCGTAACCGCTTGCCCAGGAGAAAATACAATACCTTAGGATCGTTTGATGTGTCTGGGTGCGGCAGCGGTCCCAGCTTAGTCAAAAGCTCAGCGTCCAACGCACAAGAAGAGCAGCTGGGACACAGTGGTGTTGCCCTGTCCGACACCTGCAGAAGGTTTGTTAAGAGCGCACGGATCAGGCCACGCGTCTCGCCCGTTGTGCATGGCGAAACTATGCATTCCTGCGCTGCTGGCTTGCACAGAAAGGGAGCCCATACAATGCTGCTAAGTACGAGAGCTTGCCCCACAGCTCCACTTACTGTTGCCTTTGCCTCGCCACAGGAAGCACATAATCGCCAGCGGGTATGCCTAGCAGCCACCCGATTGGCTGTATGCACCTGTTAATCATACAGTGTCATTTTCAGGAGTTGCCACTGCATCAAGGTCTATGTCAAAGCAGGCAAGGCACTGCACCTGCAGATCGCAAGAGCTGCACAGGCGAGCTTGATCTTCTTCACACCATATGCCTGCAAGCTCCGTTTGACAGACATAGCAGACCGATCTGGTAAAGCGGTCCGACATGGTCTCTAATAAAAACAATAACGGCTAACCAGGACTGACAAGCTGATGTTGCCTATCTGCGCGAGCGCCTATTAAACAACGGTCTAAGCAAGTTAGCGACACCATCGTGTGACTGTTTGCGGAAAGGTCTTCATGAAGTTGAAGACTGCTGAGCACAGGGATCCCGCTAAATGTTCGTTCGCAGGGATTCTCTGAACAATGTATCTACACAAAATATCTGAGTGGCGGGTTTATTATTTTATTAACATTAATTCAGCTTCGGAGCGCAGGGCCCATTCTAGAAACTGAAGGCTTCGGTGTGTTTTGTTCAACTTGTTTTCCCCAAGATACCCCAAGCTGCAGATCCCTTGACAGTGAAGTGTCGACGGGCACCGGTCCTGGGCTGTCCTGAATGCTACTGACGCCATGGGCACGTGTCTCGTCTCATCATGCAGACCAGTCAGGGGGGCCCTCACGACTCGAAGGCACACTCACCAAATCCGAAGTCTGGGACGGGAGATTGTTCTAGCTCAATTAGGTTGGCTTGGGCTCACGGCTCAGCGCGTGCAAGTCGAACGGGCCCGACGTAGCACCTGTCCGGGCAGCCCAGTCCAAACAAACAAACAACTTGAACAATTTAAGGTGCGGCAACCGCAAAGGGCTGCTAGGTCGAAACGACCAAACACACAATCGGATGGGTCCAGGAACAATGGATCCACACCACCAGTTCAACCTTGCGTAGCCATGCGCTGACCAGTTGACCTAGTAGTCAAGCCAAGCAGTTAATGAGATAGATCACTGCACAGCCATCGGATCGTGCGCACTCGCCACGTGACTCGGACCCCTTTGTTAGTGTGTGTTGAGAGAGCGTCCCAGACAAGCACGCCATGCACATTAGTGCCTTGCTCAGGCCGCCTTTCCCAAGCCTTCCCAACTGCCTGTGGAAGGGACCGTCCCGTCCCGTCTGCCGTGACAGACTGTACAACATGCCCAATGCCCATCAAACATGTAGCTCTTGCTATGTTACTGCCCACGTGAAAGAAAAATGCTGCCACTCCCTACATGGCTGCCATGAAATGGATGTAATTAGGAAGTATTGTATACCAGTCTTCCTGGCCTGCCATTGGTGGTGCAACCATTCAACATGGAGCATCACCAGGAGTACCTGCTGCTGTGAGTGCTGGGAGCCTGCACCATGATTCAACATGCATCAACTCGTCCTGCTGAAATTTACTGGCGCACCCTGGCCCTAGAAACCATTTACATATGTAAGCCAGAAAAAACACTCTAAATCCAGCATTCCACTTGACGATGGCAGCATGCTCACCCATGCCAATCCACTAGCGCATTTGTCCAGCACAAACCTGCTGGAACATGCCCTAATGTTTACATGATGTAAGACAAACACCATCTGCCATATGCACTTAGACAAGAGTGTGCTCTGATATGGATCAGGAATCCACTTTTCCACCAAGGATCTAGTCACAGCACGGTTTTGGAGCCCAAGTCCATAAAACACACACTGAGCAGGAAACACCCTGCCTACTTGCTGGCCCATCTGACTATGGCGGCATAGGGAGGTCAATCGGTACACCAGTCTTGAACCGGGTTACTTTGACTGAGCACTGATCACATGATATGGCACATCATCATACTAACACGTCTTGCTCAGACTTTGTGGTTTTAAGGACACCTGTCAGCAGGACATCAGCCTGATCGAAGGTCATACTTGCAATTAAGTATATTAATCAAACATGCTTGAAGGCGGCATGCACTGAGTTGCAGTAGCAACACAAGGAGCTACTCAGGGCTCTGCTCTGTTGTCACCATGGTGCTGATGCGAACCCACAAAAACGCTCTTGTCACAACACAACGGTAGTGTGCAAGCACGTCTTCACTCATGAAACTCCAAACTTCCAGAGGACCTCTGGTTGAGGGCGACTAGGCAGTGCCAATGAAAACAGGCAGGAGCCTGGAGTCAAATGGACAAAGGGTGCACCTTCGCCCATAAGCCACATGCTAACTCAAACGTGTGCTTCCATGCTGCTGTTGCATGGAATTAAGTAGATGGTGAATGTGTCACCTGTGACTGTCACCACGACTCATCCCCCAATGGGGCCGGCACAGTTGGGGCACACAAGTCAGCAAGCCGTCTGGGGCAGGGCTCCTCCTTCGCTCACAAGTAGTGAACTTCCTTTTACAAGTGGCCAGGCAGGGTAGACGATAACAAAATAAGATCTTAGGCTGCTGTATGTTGAGTGGGTGTCTGTACATACTGTTGATGGTCATATGTGTCCAATCAACACCACTACCAATGCTTACAATCGATTGGCTTGTGAGGGGCCTTCTTACAGGCAGGGCCTGGTACGTATAAGACCTGAGCAACCCTTGCAGATGTTTAGCAAGATGCTCTCATAACAAACAAACAAAACAAACAGGAGGTGAGCTGCGGGGCTCTCTGCTACGGTCGGGAGGGTCCTTGGGGCATTATGCATTACTCATCACAAACATTTGCAGCATCATTGTCCGTCCAAGGGTCTACTAAATGCTCTCTCCCTGATGCGGCCAACTGCTGGCTGAGTCAGACCTATTCATTTACCCGCGCTGATCAATATGTACAATGGGGCCAAAAGACAGGGGTCATGCATGCCACCGGAAGACCAGCATACATGTGCACACGCTGCTAGCAGAATCACTATGAATGCAGTAGGCCTGGGGCCTGTGCTTTACTCCATTGCCCTTCAAGACAGCAAAGGATGCATCAAGTGCTCTCCTTCCATTGCACATTGCGAGCCGAGCTCAGCTACTACCTTTCCAGACACCAACACATAAACCCTACCTGGCCAATGCACACTACTGTGCTCCAGCAGCCGCCTGGCACCTAGTACAAACCAGTGAGGTCTGCCAACCTCCAGGTGGGTTGCCAGAGGTAGCTTGACCACTAACAGGACATACATGGGTGACTACCAGGTAGGGACTGTTGTTGCTCCGCAACCGCAGGCACCCTGCTGGCCATGCCCCACCGCCTGGGCACAATGGGCTCACTAGAGTCGTGCCACAGGGAATTCACCAAAGGTATGCAGCCAACTCCAGCTCCTCGCTCAGCTGTTAGCCAATTCCACCAGTGTGGACCACCTCGCTAGAGAATAGCAGGAGCCTTACTTGGCTCGTCTGCTGTAGGTATATGTCGACACTATCTGCAAGTAGTTGACCATGGAGACCCTCTACCAACCCCCTTTGCACGCAGGGGAAGCAGTGCCAGCAGATGCCCAAAGTTATGAGTTGCCTTTGGTAGATTCATGCTTGCCCCTTGCTCGCTAGCATGGGAACAACAGCACTCGCTGCAGTGCATGCTTTAAGCAACTGTAGTAAATCGAAACCAACCAGGCCTCATGCAGCCTGCCTACTTCTTCTTGCAGTATTGGACTATGATCCCTGCTCTGTCCATGTAAGCAAGCAGGTATCACTCACAGCTTGCACCAGTATGGGCACCATTGGCATACCAGGGCACACTTAACATGACTGTGGTGCAGTCAGGGGCACAATCAGGCCAGCATGTAGTACAGTGGCTTCACAATCATCTGAATGTGCTAATGATACTAGAAGTGCATGCTTCCCAACTGCTTGAGGAGGCATTCACATGCAGGTCCAAGCAGACCACAACCCCGGTGATCTATCTCATATATGCTCCTGATACATGCCTCCAACAAGGGTTTAGGGAGCTTTACCCCCAGCGCCAAACCCTCCATACAGCGCACGGGAACTGCACAAATACCACAACATGGCAGGTTCATAGAAGCATGCAGAGAGTCCCTCTCATATCCAGAACAACTAGTATACAAACGTGCCATGATGCCAGAGAAAGAGGCCCAAGAAGCATGCAGGACCTGTAGTACCTACACAGGCAAATGTCACAGGCATTGTATGACGGACTTGGAGGCTCTCTTCTGTTGGACTCCTAAAGACAAGAAACACCGGAAGCTCTTCATACAACGCCTCCTGCGTTCTGCATGGTAGGCTATACAGCTACCCCTGCAACGGGCCGTGTAGGAACAACTGCTGCAGAAGCTGCGAGCTACGCTAGATGCTCAATATACCCTCTGGCTAACAGCTGCATGCTGATGCTCCATTACATAGGAGGTTGAGACATTTCCATGTACCCAAAGAAGCAAAAGCCTAGCCAGAAAGGAAGCAACCCTAGTCAACTGAAACAATACCTGAAGACAGAGTCAAGCGTTCTGGTGGTGGACACACCAAATTCGTTACAACCACACTTTTACTCCACGTTCCAACACACACCTCTGCTGACCACCCCGTGTAGGGAGAATGGTGTGCGGGCAGATGGGGGGCATGAAGTGATCACAGATGCAGCTGTTGCACCCACCCCCGCCACCCTGCTACTGCTGCTCCAGCTGTAACCAGTACAACAGCCCCAGAAAAGAGTGACCACAAGTACTATCAGCACGCTGAGCGCTCCTGCCAGATGGTAAACACCCCTCGATTCCAGAGCGAAAAGGACAAGCCAACATAAGGCACGAAGTCAACCCAACAGTAGATCTGCCCTGATCAATGCCATTGCAGCCACTGCACAGATGCAGGCGTTTGAACCTTCCACATTAAAATACCAAAATGATATTACATACACAGCAAGCAAGCATGTGCAATTCAACTACTCACACCTGCAGCCGCCCCCCTCTGCCCTAAGCCCCCAGTTGTAGGTCCCGACTGGTCCATATCCCCCGCCGTATCAAGCGCCCGTAAAAGTGATTCCAACCCGCTAGGTGCAGTTCCGCCCATCCCAGTTCCTCCCGCCATCTGCTTGTACCCCCCCATCCCTTCCCCACCACCCGGCCCCGTGTCCCCACCACTGCTCACCCCACTGCTGTTGCTGCCTCTACGCTGAGCTGTTAAGCCGGTTTTCTGGGTGCTGCTGCTACTCTCGTGAGCCCTGCCATCTCCACCTCCCACCGCAACTGCGGCTGCTGCCTCCCCGCGCCCCTGGTCCATCCCTCCGTCCCCTCTAGCGTCCGCTTGCCCTGTCTGCCCCCCTGCTAAACCATTCCTCCCTCTACTATCGATCAGCTGATGCATCGCTCCTCCCCCATACATTGCCCCCACCCCCACCCCCATCTGCTGCTGCTGTAAGTGATGCTGTCCTGCCGCCAAGGAATGCCTTTCACCACCTACACCGCCGCTGCTGTAACCGCCCACTCCTATTCGTTCCGGCCCCGGGAGAGGACTCGGGCGACCAAGCCGGCTCGGCACGTATGCCTTTCCGCCTGCAGCTTGCACAGGTGTCTTACCTCCACCGCCCTGACCTTGCGCCCCTACCGCTCGATGCTGCTGATTAGATGCATGAGGTGCATTTCCTCCCGCCCCTCCTGCTGCTGGCACCACCCCGCTCAACCCGCTGCTCCCAAGTACAACATATTCCTGCCCGTGGCTATGTCCGGTGATGGCAGGGAGAGACACCGCGCCGCCCCCAGTACCACCGAGATTTGCGCCCACCTCCCCGGCCATGCCCAGTGCACCCCCACCCATATGAGTGATGCTGCCACTGCCTAAAGACCCCCCAAAAGAGCCCAAAGAGCTCAGCGTACTGCCATTGTCCAAACTGAGAGTGCGGTACACATTACCACCAGCCGAAACTGAGGTCAGTACGTCGCCCCTCCGGCCGCCAGCTGCTGCCGAGCCGACGCCGCCGACCATACCCGCCACGCCTAGCTGCTGTTGCTGCTGCTGTTGTGCTGCATGGTGCTGCAGTGCAGCAAAAATCGGCGATCGGCTGGCAAGCAACATAGCTGCGTTGTCTCTCTGATGCATGCCGGAGCCACCTCCACCACCCATTGGTGGTCGGCCGCTGCTGCCGCCAGCGCCTGCTGCTCCTTTGGAGTAGCCCCGAGACCCTCCGGGCGTGGGGGACACATCCCCACCGGCTTGCCGGCTTGCTGCGGTAGGGCCGGGGTTCTGGCCGTCGGGGCCTGAGTTAGAGGGATCAGGGTTTAGCAGGAAGGACTTCAACCTGGGCACAAACACCTGCAAAATGAAGAATGCAATAGGAATCAACATGATAGTCAGTATAATGCCAGGTCACATTATCATACTTCTAATGTAGTCCTCAGGACAATCAGGACAGTTGCACTGGATGTCCATGGTAGGCCTCCATGAACACCCAAGTCACAGCATGAGCTGAAGTTGTCAAGGGTAGTGGCCAATAGGGGGTGCATCTAATTGCTGGTAACCGTTCAGATCTCAGCTTGTGTGTGGCAAATCCACCATCGGTTGTGTGGCTTCGTGATTGTGATCAGGAGCCGTGTGTTTATGGCCTAGGTTTTTTTGGCCATTGGCATAGCTGGTCTTGCGTGTTGATTGATTGATTGATGGTTCAGACCTTGCCACCTCAGCCAGCTAAACAAGAGTCCCTCCCGCAATGCCTCCCGTGATGCCAACGGCACAGAAGAGCAGATCTACCGTAATCCTCCAAGCAATGCCAGTCCACTTCCTCAGCACAACATCTCTACATCTGCTGAACATTCTTGGCCTTATTTCATATGCACCCTACAAGTTCCTAATCACCCAGAGGTTCCATGTGACTACTGTGTGAAGAACATCTCATACAGATGAGTACCATCGACCTGCCTGTCGAATGTGTTAATGTCCCCGCTACCCACATCAACCAGCCCCAAGGCCCGTGCCTCCAGCACAAGCGATAGGCGTGAGATCTCTCCACAATGCCAACAACATCAACCTACCCACCACTACATTGTTTACGACCACACCCAGCTCACATCCTAAGGGGAGCCCCACAATCCTATAAGGGGAGGGTGGGACGCGGGGCCTAAATCAAAGGGGGGAGGGAGGTCTGGAGGGCCCTTTGGGCCTGTGTAACTAGTAACAAACCCCTAAAACTGAGAAGGGGGGGGGGGGGGGGCGCCAAACCCCGCGTCCCACCCACCCACCCCTGTAGGATTGTGGGGCTCCCCTAAGCGCAGCATCATCCGCTTCCATGAAACTTTGCCCCTCACCTGATTATAGAATGCAATGATGTGAATTTGCCTCACCTGATTATAGAATGCAATGATGTCCCCTGTAGCTACAGTGATGAGCCCTGGGTCTGTAGCCTCCAGTACCACTGTCCTGAACACCTCCTGCTTGGCATGCACCTGGCGCTTGTAGTGGCTGATGATCTCACGGAAGGTGATCTGTACATGCAGCGAATGAAAAGCGGTGGTTTAGGGTTAGCGGGGCAATTTGCTATGGTTGGGCTTTCTAGGCATTACGCATACCTCCATACACAAGTGGAATGAAAGCACTTCTTTCCTACAATTGATCAATGGATTAGGTGCAGGAGTAATTGAGCCAATGCGTACTAGAGTTTATAGAGATATGTTAACTAAGATCAGACACAAAGGATGGTACAAGTGTTAGGATTGATTGCCAAGTGTCAAGGATGGACATCATACCACCCGGGACAGACCCGAGGTACCATCGTTCTTATAGGCTTCATTGATCTGTAGCTATAGCTGTTATTGCTCCTGGCCAGTGGTCAAGCTTCTCCGATGGTGGCTTCTGCACCTGGTTGCGTATCCCTCTACTGTTGGTGGCCTGGAATCCATTGTGTTTGGATCCATCCGATGGTGTGTTTGGTCGTTTTGACCTAGCAGCCCTTTTTATAAGGTCCAAACACCTTACATGTTTGTTGTTGTTGTCTGCTAGAAACATCAGCTATGGACTGGAGCTCCATTGTAGCTGCCATTTGCAGCAGTTTACAGCAGCAACGGAAGGTCTTTCGGCTTATGTGTTTCAGCACCCCAACTTGTCAGGCTGATGAGCTAGCCATGTAATGGGATAAAGACCTTGCAAAAAGGACACCGCGATAAGGGATGCATTGACCTAGAATGGAGATCCACAGGTTCTCATGACATCACTGTTTGAGACCAAGAACATGAACATGGGTTTAGAGTTAGGGCGTACTCCAACCCTAAACCCCACCTGTGGCAGTCTGTTGACCTTCGCAGTACCAGTACAGTGAGGCCAGGTTACTAACCTAGGGTTCAGTGCTAGGGCCTATCCAAAACCTAAAACCCCAGTGTAACCCCTGCGCAGATGCCTCACCTGTGGCAGTCTGTTGACCTTGCAGTACCCATACAGTGAAGCCAGCAGTATCTGGTCCAGGTGCCGTCCATAGAAGAGGGAGGTGTGCTGGTACAGTGCGTGGCTGATGACATCATGTACTGCAGTCAGCACATCATCACGCGACATGGGGCTGAAGTCCAGGCTCTCACTGCAGGGGAAAAAGAAAGAGGGAAGCAAGGTTATAAGTGGTGGCCCTATAACACAGAAGCAATGGCAGGGGCCCATGGGGCTGAAGTCCAGGATCTCACTGCAGCGGAAAGAGAAAGAGGGAAGCAAGGTTATAAAGTGGTGGCCCTATAACACAGAAGCAATGGCAGGGGCCCATGGGGCTGAAGTCCAGGCTCTCACTGCAGAGGAAAGAGAAAGAGGAAAGCAAGGTTATAAAGTGGTGGCCCTATAACACAGAAGCAATGGCAGGGGCCCATGGGGCTGAAGTCCAGGTTCTCACTGCAGCGGAAAGAGAAAGAGGAAAGCAAGGTTATAAAGTGGTGGCCCTATAACACAGAAGCAATGGCAGGGGCCCATGGGGCTGAAGTCCAGGCTCTCACTGCAGGGGAAAAAGAAAGAGGGAAGCAAGGTTATAAAGTGGTGGCCCTTTAACACAGAAGCAATGGCAGGGGCCCATGGGGCTGAAGTCCAGGCTCTCACTGCAGGGGAAAAAGAAAGAGGAAAGCAAGGTTATAAAGTGGTGGCCCTATAACACAGAAGCAATGGCAGGGGCCCATGGGGCTGAAGTCCAGGCTCTCACTGCAGGGGAAAAAGAAAGAGGGAAGCAAGGTTATAAAGTGGTGGCCCTATAACACAGAAGCAATGGCAGGGGCCCATGGGGCTGAAGTCCAGGCTCTCACTGCAGGGGCAAAAGAAAGAGGGAAGCAAGGTTATAAAGTGGTGGCCCTATAACACAGAAGCAATGGCAGGGGCCCATGGGGCTGAAGTCCAGGTTCTCACTGCAGCGGAAAGAGAAAGAGGAAAGCAAGGTTATAAAACCCTATAACACAGAAGCAATGGCAGGGGCCCATGGGGCTGAAGTCCAGGTTCTCACTGCAGCGGAAAGAGAAAGAGGGAAGCAAGGTTATAAAGTGGTGGCCCTTTAACACAGAAGCAATGGCAGGGGCCCATGGGGCTGAAGTCCAGGCTCTCACTGCAGGGGAAAAAGAAAGAGGGAAGCAAGGTTATAAAGTGGTGGCCCTATAACACAGAGGCAATGGCAGGGGCCCATGGGGCTGAAGTCCAGGCTCTCACTGCAGGGGAAAAAGAAAGAGGGAAGCAAGGTTATAAAGTGGTGGCCCTATAACACAGAGGCAATGGCAGGGGCCCATGGGGCTGAAGTCCAGGCTCTCACTGCAGGGGAAAAAGAAAGAGGGAAGCAAGGTTATAAAGCGGTGGCCCTTTAACACAGAAGCAATGGCAGGGGCCCATGGGGCTGAAGTCCAGGCTCTCACTGCAGGGGAAAAAGAAAGAGGGAAGCAAGGTTATAAAGTGGTGGCCCTATAACACAGAAGCAATGGCAGGGGCCCATGGGGCTGAAGTCCAGGCTCTCACTGCAGAGGAAAGAGAAAGAGGAAAGCAAGGTTATAAAGTGGTGGCCCTATAACACAGAAGCAATGGCAGGGGCCCATGGGGCTGAAGTCCAGGCTCTCACTGCAGAGGAAAGAGAAAGAGGGAAGCAAGGTTGGAAAGAGGTGGCCCTATAACACAGAAGCAATGGCAGGGGCCCATGGGGCTGAAGTCCAGGCTCTCACTGCAGAGGAAAGAGAAAGAGGGAAGCAAGGTTGGAAAGAGGTGGCCCTATGTTCCAGATCAATCGTGTCTCGTGTTCCACCATAGAAGGACTGGCAGGGCTGCATGGCTTTCGCTGCAATAAATGGAGAAAGAGGGAAGCAAGGTCCAGATGGCGGTCTTAGGTTATCAAACCAATCATGTATTATGTTACATGACAGAAGCAGTGGCAGGGACCCAACGATCTAAAACTGCGGCTCTCACTGCCCTGTTTCGAGGACATGACTCCAACCTGCAAGCTAGTGTGTCAATCGAGAGACTGAGACTGAGACTGAGAGCTAAAATAATGAGAAACAGAGACAGGCAGGCATCAAAACATCTAAAAAACTTTGTACCGGTAGCCAAGGGCTGTACAGCCACTATGCCCTCCACCTGTTAACAAGGGCAGTACATGCATGGTGTGCGTCGCAATCAGTCCACCAAATGCTTGATTGCCTGGTCTGGCGGCAGACTGTCAACACAAAAACATAAAAACCAAATGACCAAAAAGTCAAACATCAATTCAACAACATAACAAGGCCTAGTAACCTGGCATGCCAGAGTCTTACCTGAGAGCTACCAGCCTGAAAGCTGCCAGTTTCAGCACTTTCCTGCAGTAGTCCAAAACCACAGCTCTCGCAGAGGCATCCCCACTGGGCGGAACCCACCCCTCCATGCCCTGTGGCGCCCCTACCGCCTTGGGCAGCGGGTACTCCTGCTTGGGCAGCTCCAACCGGGCCTGCCGCTGCTGCGCGTCCTCAGAAACAGCCCCGTCCTGCCCTTTATGACGCTTCGCAGCCGATGCTGCCCTTCCAAGAGGGTAGCCGCCGCTGCTGCTGCTGGGGTTGGCACTGCTCGGACTGGCAGGTCTGCTGGCTGCTGCTGCTCCTTCACTACTACCACCACCACCACCACCAGCAGCAGTAAGAGTGATAGTAGCTTCGCCAGATGGTTGCTCTCCACCTGCTGATTGAATTACTGCTCCTCCATCCCCAGGCCCGCTATCGGTGTCCATCGGTGCAGCACCCTCCACAGCCTCCTCCTCCCCTTCCCGCCTACGCCGTGTACCTTGAGACCCCCCCTGCTGCTGCTGCTGCTGCGGCTGCTGCTGTCCTTCTCCTCCTCCTTCTGCTGCTGCTGGAACCATGACATCAGGCAACATAGCCTCCTCTACACTTTCCATAGTGCCTGTGCCATCATCTACCCCTGCCTCCTGCTCTGCTGCTGCCGTGCCAGCAACCCCCTTTACCCCGTGTGCCATCACCTCCTCCTGCTGCTGCTGCTGTTGCACTGCATCACTACCCACCTGCTTCACATCAACCATGGAATCATCGCCATCACCACCTCCCTCAACCACCATCCCCTCCTCTCGCCCTCTGCCTCCTCCTCCTCCGGCTCCCTCATCTCCCCCCTTGTCCATTACCATATCCACAGGACCCCCACCAACAGCTGCTTCTGCTGCTGCTGCTGCTGCACCCTCTCCCGCCCCTGCTGCTGCTGCTGCACCCTCTCCAGCCCCTGCTGCTGCCCCCTTCCCCTGCCGTCTCGCAAGCTCCTGCGCATCCACTGTCGCAAGCTCCAATAGTTTATATATACTGCTCCCAGGCTGCCATGCCAGTGACTCTAGAATCTTCTCCTCTATCGTGAACAGGTGCCTTTTCAGCTCCCGAGGCAGCGTCGGCTCGGCGTGCACAAAAGCGCCAATCATCTTCCCTAAGTCAAAGGGCTTCAAACGGAGCTTGGTGGGGATGCTAGGGAAGGTGAGGAGGCCCATGCGGTAGCTGGCAGCCACCATTTCAAAGGAGCATGCCAGCAGGCACTGATGGAAGGACCAACGGGTGACCAAAGGGATGGTGGCGGGGAGGCCTCTCCGGAATTCTTCTGCTGCGAGGATGGCTCCTAGCACGTGCCAGTACAGCTTGATGCCCTGGAGGGGAAAGGAACACGTTGATTGGAGTCAAAAATTTTGTTGGCAGGGAAGAGCGGTCCCTCTGGACGCTTGAAACACTATTGGAGTGGTAGGGGAATGGACTACTAGAGGAAATCTATGACACAGCCCCGATAAAGAAACAACATGATCAAAAGCCCAACATCAAAGCCGACGGATATTTTCAGGTCACTCAGCGCAATGTGCAGCCGCCTACTCAGCGCAACAATGCATTAAAAGGATAGTGCTTTTAGGCCTTTGTGATCGGCCTAAAAGCACTATCCCAGGCAAAGAGCGCTCCAGTTTAAGAGATGTCAGCTGCACTGTGTGCATCCCTGCCATGCCGTGCCCCATGCCTGCTAAGTGCTACTTGGCCTTCCAGGAAAAGGCAAACGGCACAAAGAGTCTAGACTTTTAAGGCATTATACAAGCTGGCTGTTTTCTCATCTAGCCTCAGCCTGCCACCCAACCTCACACACTACCAACCTCCCACATCCCCCCCCCCTCACCTCCTCTCTCCGCTCCCGTGCAACTGCATCCTGCAGTTCATAGTTGTTCCCCGCTAACCCCCCACCTCCAGCACCACCAGCCGCAGACCCTTTCGGCTGGCCAAACACCGTCAACCCCGCCTGCTCCACCTTCTGACAGAGCGCCTGCCGTGCATCTGGCCCTGCCGCATCCAAAATCCTACACAGCTGCTCCGGCGACCCGGTCGGCAGGTCCTTCGTCAGCGTGCGCAGCCACGATACCGAACCCATGGTCTGCGTCACCGGCGTCGCAGGCCCCGGTGGCCCCAAATGCATGATCGGCAGCGGCGATTGCAACCCCAGCGCGAGCTTACGGCCCGCTAGCAAGCCCCCACCGTCACCGCCGCCGGTGGCGCCAGCTGGTACGGCAGCAGCGGAAGCGGCAGCTGCTGCTGCGGCAGAAGCCGAGAGGTAGCCGGTGGCGCTGGGCGGGGCTAGGGGTGGGCGCCCGGCAAGGAGGCTGACAGGGACGTGCTGGTTCCCTGGCATGGTGCGGGGGCTGGCAAGGGCTCCGAAATCAGTAGCTAGGAACTCCCGTTCATCAATTTCACCCTACGGTTGGAAGGGAGGAGCAGTTGTGCAGGAGTTGGTATAAGCACACACGCAAAAGGCTGATCAGATGGTAGAGGTTGGGGCATAACTGGGTTACCCCCAACTGCATCCTGGTAATGCTGCATGGCTCCAAAAACCGCCTGTCTGGCCTCTTACCTTCCAGCTGTGTTCGATCAAGCGCTACTATATGGAGATAGATCTGCTCACAATCAAGTGCCCATCCCAGCATATCCCGGCAATGGCACTTCTGCCTCGGTTACACCCATAACCCAAATACTCTCATTCACACACAGAAAAACCTTGTGACCCGAAAATCTCCTGTCAGCAGCTACAATGCTACCGCCGCTACCAATGACACCACCCATCCGCCCGGCAGCTTCCCACTCCCTGGAGCGCCTGCTGCTTGTACTGCTTCTGGTATGCACTGTCTAGGATACGGGTTCACCTCAACCTCTCTTGAAGCGCCCCAATGTCTCTCTGTAAACCCCCTTCCCAGGCAGCTTCTCATCCCTGCATTACCTGCTGCTGATACTGCTTCACGTATGCACTGTCCAGATACATGGCTTCACCTCAACCCCTCTGCCCACCCTGCAATGTCTCTTTTAATGCCCCCCTTGCCCCAGCCCTTCCCAGTCCCAGCAGTACCTGCTGCTGGTAGTGCTTCTGATATGCACTGTCTAGTGTATGGCAATATGGCTTCATCTCAACCCCTCTCCCAACCCCCCTAATGTCTCTTCCAATCCCCCCCCTCCCAGGCAGCTCCCCCCCCTGCATTACCTGCTGCTGGTAGTGCTTCTGATATGCACTGGTTAGATACATGACCTCGCCTCGAACACTCTCCCAACCCCCAAATGCATCTTTAAAGGCCCTTCAGAACCCCTTCCCCCGCAGCTTCCCATCCCCTGCATTACCTGCTGCTGGTAGTGCTTCTGATATGCACTGTCCAGATACATGACCAGCTCCTGCAGCTGCTGCTTCCCCGTCATCATGCCCTCAACATACAGCAGGCAGCACACATCCAGAGTCTCTGCCTGGGGGTGCGCCATCTCTTCCGGTAAGGGGCAGGGCAGCCAGGAGAACTGACCGGCTACTAGCAGCTGCCTGGCCTGGGACTCAACTCGGGACATCAGGAACTGCAGGAGGGTGGGAGGGAGGGACACAGGTTGGGGGGTAAAGGGGGGGGGAGGGGTTAAAGAGGGAGGACAAGGAGGATGGCTTCTGGGCTAGTGACAAGGCAAGCTGGAGATACTGTATGATCTGTCACTCTGCTACAGAACATCTGTAACCTTACAAATGTGACCTAAAGGTTATGGACATGAGCAGATGCAGAAACTGAGAGAAGGGGGCCACAAGGTGGAGAATGGGGTTAGGCAAAGGGGTTAATAGGTGCATCCGGGAAAAACCAAAGCCGTTACAAGTGCAGCAGGCAATTTTTCAGAGCAGTGTGCAGTAGAAATTCATGCCTGGCAGCAGAAAGCTGCCCTGCTTCGAGCAACTGTCAGCCCTGGCATTCATTTCACCGTGAAGAAGCTACAAGGAAAGAGATGGCCAGGGGTGCGGGATCAGGATAGGAAATGGTCAGAGCCCGCACAGGCAGGTAGACATATTGCTCAAGCAGGCCTAGGGAAAAAATGGCCAGTGCAAGTAGGTCCAAAGGGCTGAATTTTACACAGGCTGCTAGCAGCACTTCCGTTGGGTATCGTCCAGAAGTTTAGCTATTGAGGCAGTCTACCCTGATCCAGAACCAAGGTATTAACTGCCTATCCTGATCCGTGCCAGGGTATAAATCTCCATCTTCGATCCAGTACTGCAGTACAAGCCTGCTAATTGACCCACTACTCGGGTGTAGATCTCCTAAGCGATCACATCCCACCATTATTTACTTGCCTTGGTACTGGGGTAATCAATCTTGGCCACGTGACAGAGTGCCTTGAGAGTATTGAACTTGCTGTTGGCATCAATGGCGGCTGGGTGCTCTGATTGCAGCTGCCTGACCTCCTGCGCCTGAAGTGGTAGGCTGGATACTAGCAGGTTGACTGTACACACCAGCAGCTGCAGGCAACTATATAGGAGGTGGGAGAAAGAGATGGTGGTTAGGGTATACGTGTGAAAGAAGGGGAAGTTCTGGGGATGTGGCAATCGGGTCTAGCTATGGCAGACTGGACGATACACATCAGCACTGCATGCAGGTTTTACGGATTATCACAGGAAAGCGGGGAGGATTGATGCATCAGTTATGGAGTTGCAGGGGCATGGCTGGGTAATGGGATTATGTAATCATGTGTTAATTGATACACAACAGGAGCATAAGAGTTGGGACTGAGAGATTTGAATACTCACAGAAGTTGCCAATGCGACAAAATGTGCTCCATATGGCTGTTGTACCTGCTTCAGTCAGTTTGAGGGATGGAACCTAAGCAGTACATGCTACTGACCCCGAGTTTCACACACTAAGTTGCACTCTAGACCTGTCCTGATAAGCTGGCTTCAACACTGAGCTTGCCCCTCTCATTCTACTCCATCACGTGAAGCTACCCTGCTGATCCACATGGGGTGGTTCATGGATCAAGGAGCCATATTCAGATTGCATAGATGCACCCTTTGTGCCCGTTTAAAACAGGCAAGACTGCTTGCATAGCTGTAAGTGCTGTCTGCAGGGAGACCTTGCTGTCTGCAGGGAGACCTTGTACAAAGACTCTATATCCCCTTATTCTATCTACTAAAGGCAACATGCTTCATTTCTCATGCTATACTGTGTCCAGCTGCTGTGCAGAAACATTCCATAGGAGCCTGGAAGGTCCCCAGTAATTCCCCACCTGACAAGATCTGGGAAGCCTGGAAGCAACTGAGCCTTGAGCAACAAGAAGATCAACCAGCCTGCTTGCAGCACTGGCTTCTGACTGGGGGTAGTTGGCTTGTATAAGCGCATAAGCAGCTCCTGCAAAAGGTGACAACACCTTGCTTACAGCTGTGCCTCGAAGCGTGAACAATCTGCTGCAGGGTATGAGAACAGCTTTCACCTTGTACTTTTTAGCCAAGATGGTGAGGGATACAAGGGTTTCCTGCCATTCCCGCAGCTTCAGGGCACCCTCGAGGTTATCAACACCGGGGATGGAGGTCAGAAGGTAGGGCTTCAGCTTGGCGAGGACGACTGGGACCTCTCGAAAGAAGGCCACGAGGCTGCACATGCGTCAGGGGCAGTTCGTGAGAAGCAGCAAGCTGCATAGTGGCTATGTGCTTCTGGACAGAGACATCAACTAAGAAGGATTATTTCGAATGGATCTGCTTGAGCTTTTGTCCCACCGCTGGATCCATTTGCCAACTTGGCGGGAACTAGACTTACTTGCTGCCCACATCGTTCAGGAGCTCGCTCAGCGGCAGACCATTGCCAGATCCAAACGTAGCTCTGCTCTCGTCCTCCCCTAACGTCCCAGCGGTCTTGAGCAGCCACAAGATACACACGCGCCATACTTCTCTGTCCTCCTGCTACAAGTTCCGCGCCCACAGCCAATAAGATCGCGGCGTCTTAAGATTGCATAGAGCCCACCGCTGCGTCCTTGGTTCCATGATATAATGATCATGCAATTTACCTGCAATATCGCTGACGACTGAGGCTCATCCTGTTGCAAAATGTTCCAGCAAGCCTCAAATTTGCGCCTGAGTTGTTCTTCCTGCTTCTCGTCTAAGTCTAAGCGCGCCTTGAAAGTCTCAAACAGTTCAGTGGCTGCAACGGATTCCGTCATCTTTCATCGCATGCTGCTGCCGCATAAATGCGCTTTGTACAGTCGGTTGAGTGCCTTCTTTGAATGCCGCCTTGGGATGTGGCACAGAGTCACGCCCATCCCCGCTGCGAGCAATCCTCTGCCATTTAACTATGCCACAATCATTGTGCCCAACACGCCTTGTCGCGTCTTGCCCGTTGGCCGCAATCATAGCGCGCACTACATTAGATCAAACGGACAGAAGCTGAGAGGTCGCAGAACTGTGTTACGGACTGACGTGGCTTTGCACGGGCTGATCGTCGAACTTGTACAGGTTGAAGAGCGCTTTCGTTCCGGGATTCGTAAGTGTTCTGCTTGCAGCCATGGAAGTAGTGAACGTTTCAGACTTTTCCCGCACATTACGCAAAATCGTAAGCTGTCACCTCTGCAGCGACGGCCAACCTTGCAGCACATATGCACGAAGAGATCGTACTATTGCATGGGAGACGAAGGAGGACCACATGGAAGCGTTGTTGAGGGCTTGACCTGCCAAGGGCCCACCAGTGTGATGCCAGGACTCCAGTAGAGCCACGTCAGTGTTTTCAGTGGGGGTTTATTTAATCATGAGGAGTCGGCTTCGAACAAAATAAAAGCTTGGAACCGGTGGAGGCTACCCCCCAGAGATGGTGCAAAGAATTCCTGAGTATACCACCCCCCAGATGAATTGAAGATCAGACTCAGAAGAAGAAGGTGTTATCCTAAACCTTCAGAAGAAGGTTAGGATAACACGTGAGGATTCAAGTTATCTTTTGTCAGAAGGGCTAGCAGGTGCATATGTATGAACTGATCCAAATAGCTAAGCCTTGTGGCTATCACAAAGACCTCTGCTCCAGGTTTGCTTGGACACAGCCTGGCCGGACCACCTCGTCCTTGATTACCGTTGCAAAACATTTACTTCAATTGGCTTACATTACCGAGGCTTCAACGCTACAAGATTGATTACATGCAATCTCATGTGCTGCCCCTGCTTGTGGTCCTTGATGTTCATGGTCCTCACTGCCTTGCCTAAGCAGCAGCACATGCATCACGCATTCCTACGCTCATCACTCTGTGGGTGCACCTAGCCTTTTAATCCCCCGTATGCGCTGTGTGCTGGAAGATTGTTCCTTTGCTGGAATATCGGCATCATATCGTGTTGTGCCTAGAGCTAGTAGCCTAGCCAAGACGACTTGCACCAATGCGGCAGAGAGACAGAGCACTATATATGCAATTCATGCATCTGGGCTCCAAATTAGAAAACGTGATGAAAAGCAGGGCAGAAGTATGGAGAGCTAAGAGATAGTGGAGTGCATCAGGGAACATAGGTGCATTGTTGCATGTTAACATGCCAAGGATAGCATCGCTACAAGAGTTGCATGCAGCAGCTTAATTAGCAACCTGTGGTGAGGGTGGGTATATTTTCAGGCTGCTGCAGGGCTGGGGATGTGCCACTCCAGTGTCAGCCATCCGCTACCTCCCTTGACTGTCAACTAGCCCAAGAGCACATCCCTTGGAGCCAATGAAGATTCATAGCGCAATACATCAACATAATAGAGCAAGATTGGTGCAGAAGCATCGTCCACATACCTTGTGTGCCCGATTTGGACCAAGCTGGTTCTGATTTGAGCATTTGAGCAGCCACAGATGACCAATCAAACTACATGTTGGCGTGTTTGGTCGTTTCGACCTAGCGGCCCTCTTTTCGGTTGCCACACCTTCAATGTAACTTTTTGTCCAACACAAGACGGGGGGTTGGCCATGGTCAGCCAAGCTAGGCTCCACGGCCATCAAAGTCAGTACCAAACCTGTCAACTTACGGTAAACCACTGCATTCAGGAACATTTGTAGCAAGTTTGTAGCCATCCAGACTTAGCGATTACATAAGGAAGTAGGCAAAAAACCCCTCAATGAAGGCAACTGGCCTCTGTAAGGCACAGATGAATCATGTGCCCTCAAATGCCTTTAATCTTTGTGTGTTTACCAGCTAGTGCTTGGCTGGTGCAGGAGCTGCCCCTGGGCATTACTTCACTGCTTTCAGAGGGGGCGACATGCAGCCTACAGTTAACATTTAGCCTTTCAGGAAAGGCTTGTATGATGATGTCAGCAGTCACTCGCCAAAAAGACTTATGTCTTTGATAAGACCTGTTGCACGCCAAGCTTTCAGTTGATTGCAGGGTGCAGAAAGGTTCGTGGTTCCAATAACACGTTTCTCTTAAGAATCTGTATTATAAAACAAGGTGTCAACCATGTAGCAGAGCGGCTGCTTAGATGTTTGCGACTGCGAGTTGCTCCGGAAAGAAGTTACCTGCTGGTGACAAATAGTGACAGAAGTGACCGCGCACGAAGACCGAAAGTCGAGCTTAGGCCGTCTCAACCTGCAGCTGGCAAAACCCAATGCGCAGGGCTCGTCTCATGAGCACCTACAGATCGGCCACTTCATGTGTGCATATGACCTCGACCGGCCGGCCACCTAAAGCACGGAACTTTTCAGAGCCTTTGCCACACAGCGGATAGCCTAACTTACCTATTGCGGTCCTAATATCTATTATCACAGCATGCATACTATCAGCAGCAGGGCTGCGTCCTGCAGCTCGAGAGTGTCAAGCCCATGCGCGGATGGGCGGCTTGCACCTCAGGGGCTGGTTAGACGGACATTGCTGCCGAGGCGAGCATATGGATAGGGCGCTGCAATAGGGATCCATTCTACGCTGCTCATATGGCTAGTAAAGCTTACGGTCAAGTGCCCTTGGCAGGTCAAGCAACATGCCAGGCGTCGACACAGAAGCTCGTGCACCTCCTCCACCACCGCCTCCCCCGCCGCCCCCTCCTCCAAAGCAGGTGCGCAATCCGGCTCCCACGGCTGAGCTGTCTGGTATGATCAAAATGGTCGGGGGCCTTATTCCAGGAGAATGCCGCAGCAGCAGCTGAGCTTCGCTCATGCTGTCCTTCTTAAACCATTGCTCTTTACCTTTCAAAACACCTCACTATGGACCTGAAATATTGGGTGACGATGTAATACTTGAGAGGGTCAGCTGCAATTTGACTTGGAACTGCCAATTTCAGAGCAGCCATACGTAGGGATGTCCCCATTACCTCATTTCAATCTCTGCCTGATCATCAAATTCTCAACCCTTCAGCAGCTTTGTCATTTAGTGTTTGGTATTCACTGCAGGTGCTTGCTATGTATACCACAAAAAGTGCCGCATGCATGGCAGGATGGGCGTCGGGGTTGGGGGCGGCGCTCACGGCTGCCTCATCCCTCCCCCATGACTGCATTTGATTTAACTTCTGAGTGCTGCTCTGCAGAGTGCTTTTCCCAAGCCCACACGACGTGATCTCATAGCAGCCGGCATAGGCTCCCTCATAGGAGGTGGGGCAATGTTCCTCTATGACACAAGTAAGTAGCAGCAAGAACCAGCCCGCAATGGAAATTGACCTCCGGACAAGCATTGTATGGCAGCACTCACTGCTTCAGGGGGTGTCTGCATCATCTTAGTGGCTCTGTATAGGATGTGGCTGCGAGGCACCTGTGCTCTGGAGCAACAGCTATGCACGCAGCATGTTGTAACATAGCATGTGGGTGCTCCTATAAGGCTAATGTGTTGAGGCCAGAGAGCTAGTGTTCGCAAAGGAAGGCTCTGTAGCAGGCTTTGATCCATATTCTTGGTCCAGCTCAGCTGAGGTAGCAGGGGAGCCTTGAACTGAGGATGTAGCTCCTTCCTGGCTCACTATCATCACTCGCATGACATGCCGATCCAAGTTTACATCAGGAATCATCCTCTGTTCACCCTGTTGCAAACCAATGTAAATTGACTGCTTGTAGCTCGCTTGCTGCATCCTCAATCCACAGAACCGTCTGCTGATGTGTTGATTAAACCCCGCCTCCTGTTATCTTGATCCCCCCGCCTCCTGTTGCGTTGATTACCCCCCCCCCCCTCTCCTGCAGTCTTGATTGACTCTCTTTACGATGAGCTGGATGAAATGGAGGATGAGCTGGAGCTAGCAGCTGAAGAGGCATACCTAGCAGAGGAAGATCAAGAGGCAGGTGGAGATCAAGACACGGGAGCAGCAGCAGCAGCAGCAGGACCACCAGCAACGATGCAAGACCTTGAAAAGAGATGAGCAAAGCAGTGGCTGGGCATGTGAGATGCACGGAGCTATCATGTCCTGCTGAGCTGGCCTGTGGAGTGCCCCGCAAAAGCAATTGTCTTCTATCAGAGCTGAGGTTACATGAATTTAGCAAGATGGTGCTGGTTAAGTCGCGGCAGCAGCAGCGGCAGCGGCAGGCATAAGTGGCAGCAACAGCACCTGCAGGCAGGGAGCACTCAGAGTTCCAGCAGGGGAACACACATGCTTGGGCAGGGCTGCTGCTGCTGCTGGCGAGGTTCTCACGGGTGCACCATCTCTACTTGGTGCTATACAATAGAGCTGGATGCCTGCACCAGGTACTGCACAATGTCCCGATGTGTACAGGAGGCTGGTGATGCACTAGCTGGATGTCTAGAAGATGTCTTGTTCTGGGTATGACACTGGAAGCTGGCATTTCTTGCAAAATCAATGCAGAACCTGAAGGTGGCATGTCTTGTGCTAGCACTGTTTGCCTTTGGTCCTTGTGGTAGCAAGGGGACGTGCTTGTACTGGGGAGTCCTTGGTAGTGGTACTTGCTGGTGTGTTTGGTCGTTTCGACCTAGCAGCCCTTTGCGGTTGCCGTACCTTAAATTTTTGTTTGTTTGTTTGTTTGCTGCAAAGTGGATGCTGCTTTAGGAGCCAGGCATGATCCGTGGGCTGGGTGGATGGTGGCAATGTTGTCTTTGGTCCATTACTCAATATTGCCTAGGACGACACCTGCCTGATCCCATTGTGTTTTGGATCCATCCGATGGTGTGTTTGGTCGGTTCGACCTAGCAGCCCTTGGCGGTTGCCACACCTTACATGTTTGTTATGTTATGTCATTAAATCTGATCACCGCACTCTTACAATGGGTTTGCCAATGTAAGATCCCACACACTGTTTGGTGCAGAGTGGTTTGACATGGTCTGCTAAAGGGCAATTGCGGGCCATATGTATGAGGGATCATCTAACCCAGTTCTGCTTATGGAATGTGATGTTTCCAGGGGTCTTCTGGGACTGATTGTTTTGTTGCAATGGGCTGTTGCAGGACATACAGTGTCAGTGAACATACGGGCAGACGTAAATGTCAAGCTGCTTTATTGCTTATCCGCAGTCCGTATCGTGCTGGATGTCCTGGCCAGCATTATTGAGAGTAGCAAACCCTCCATGTGTCGAAGCAATTTGGTGCAGTATCTGGGCTGTTTTCTACTGCTGCTGTCCGTTGCTCATCACGACCCGAGATTGACTAGAATACTGGCACCTCTTGTCGGGGACTTGCCCAAATCAAGGCCATAGCTTTTGTGCTTGATACGCAGATCACAGAAATTCAGATCACATGCAGAGGTCAATGCCACCGTCGTGAGCCCGGGCCAGTGCCATGCCCGTCTGCGGCATTTCCTGCGTCACCCATCAGTGTGGTCAGGGTTGCTGCAATGTGTAGAGGGCCTTTGCATCAAGGATTTGGATGCTGGGGTCAGCTCTGCAACGGCAATAAGAGCTACTGGTGCCGTACCGGGTTCCACCACTGATGGTCATGCCATGGTTCGGCCTTGTCATACATCAGCTTCCAAGCATTGGTGTTTTACCCAGCATACAACGTCTGCAAGCCGGGGCTATCCTGCCAACAACTGTTGCTAGGTGATTCCGGAATTTATTCCCCTGAGGCACCAATGCAACGGCCCGTCGTCACCTGGTTACTGGCCACAAGTATGGCAGGACAATGCACAGCCCAGCCTCCATGCACAGAGCTGCAAATCCATAGGCATAACCTGCGTCAAGAGCCGCTAGAGCTCAGATACGCCCTTCACGCAGAGCTCCTCTCTGGAACGAGGAGTCACCTTCATTGGGGCAGGCAGCCCCTATTCGAACGTTGGCTCTCGGCATAATCAACCCCTGCGCGACAGCAAGTTTTTGCCCCTGCTATGTTGCATTGAAATTAGTACCCGTCTAGCCCCGTTGTAGTGCTCCTGCCTGAGCAGCAGTGGACCGATTGAAAGCAGTTCCGGTGGAGAGTGCCACAGAGTTCTTACGCGACGGAAAGACTGAGGAAGATAGAGCTCAAAGTAAGCTTCACTGCTGTTAAATCTGGTACATCTGGGCACACAATGGCAGTCCGGGCAGCCTTTCTGATCCATAAGTCTGCCACAGCCATGTTGCAACGTCTTCGGCCTGCGCTCCCCTCCGCTTTGTGCAACGTCTTCGGCCTGCGCTTCCCTCCGCAGTTTGGTGTCGTGTTCAGCCATTGTGGGAGTTCGTCGTGACTAAATAATACAACTATGCTCATTGCAGATGAGCGTCAGTACTATGTTCCCCTGGGGTGGAAATGGCACGGCGGACGGCAAGTGCCCACCCCCTGATGGTGCCAAGGCCCCAATCGTGCCAGATACAGTCCGCCGCAGCTCAAGGCGCCAGCACGACATCGAAGCCGCAAAGTCCACGCACCCTGATCTGCCCCCCTCACTGATCCCAACCCACGCAACTATCATGGTCATGGGAGAGTCTGGACTGGGTAAAACGGTAGGCCACGCCACCAGACAGTTCAAAAACATCAGCGGCAGCACCGGCGGCAGCGCTTTGTATTCAGTGCCTCCACAGCTTCAGATTAGTTTATGGACCAACAGCACGCATGATGATACAGGTACCACTATGCAACTTGCAATTGCGGCAACAGGTATTGACCCAATCTCAATTAGCAGCTTATAGTTGTACTCTGGCAGCGCCTCGACGATGCAGCAAAGCACATGTCAGCAGAAGCAGCAGCAATGGGCAAAAAGCCCATTCAGTGCTTCTGGCGGCGTGTTATGGCAGCAGAGCAGCTGTGTAAAGGGCAGGGACTTTCCATTGATCAGTCTTCAAGGGTGGACAGTCCCTTTCCCCAGAGTACTGGGCCACTAGCAGATCTCAGTCCTGCCTATTATCTGCCACGTCTCAACTGACTTTTGCAATAGCCACCAGCTGCATGTCTGCTGACACTGTCAGGAGGGCAGCAAAGAGTGTGCACATCCCACCTAGTGAATTGAGTCCATGAATCAGGACATTGCCACCGAGCCTTTTGCCTGACATTCTCCCAACTATCAAGAAATGACCAACTCCCCATTATGTGTTCGGCACAATATACAGAGTTTTGAGAACCAGGACATGTTGTCGTTACTGGTATGCTCCAACTGGTGCTGACGCCCCCTGTTGCTGTTCCTTGTGCTGCTGTTGCTAACGCCCATGCTGGTTCTGCTGCTATTCCTGACGCCCCTGTTGTCGCTGCTGATGCCCCTGTTGCTGATGCCCCTGTTGCTGCTGTTGCTGTGCTGACGCCCCTGTTGCCGCTGTTGTTTCTGCTGCTGTTTATCCGCAGACCTTGGTGAACAACCTGCTGCGTAGCTATTGCACCTCCGGTAATTTCACAGTGGCCCATGACGGCACTAAGACCAGCTTGGCTGCTTTCAAGTCTGATCCCAGTCAGCTCTGTTATCAGCTGGAGGCAATGACTATAGAGTCAGTAGGGCGCCAGCTGGTCATTAAGATACAGGTAACACACAGGGCTGGAGGGGCCTGGGGCTGGGGGGGCCTGGGGCTGGGGAGGCTTGGGGGGGGGCTGGGACCTGGGAGGATAAGCAATGCAATAAGGGGAGGAGTTGTGTGTGTGCCTCCATAGGCTGGACTGCAGACGCTGTAATCCTCTGGCCGGGGTATGTGTAACAAGTCAGAGTTGATTTTGAGGGGGAGCATGGGGGAATGAGATCAAGGGAAGCATGGGCAGGAGCAAGGAGCAGAAGGCAGATGAGGAGGATGTGGAAGAGGACCTGGAGAATGCGGGCAAGGGGCAACAGAATGAAGCGGACATACTGATGTGCATCTGCTTTGCAAGGTTGCTATATGGCGTCATGACTAGAGCAAGGGCTTGGGTACTCTTAACCTGCCCCTGATTGATTTCATGATATGTCATAGCAGAAAATGCCATAGGCCCCGCACCTCAAGCCGTCACAAAGAACAGCGAGGTGGTACGCGACCTGCCCTTACATGGGTTTTTCAGGGAGGGCAGGGCCTGCTGCCCAACCAGGCAGGTGTGCTTTTGGGCTTCATACATGCTAAACCTGTCCTACTGCTATTGTTGTGCAGGATGCCCCTGGTTGGGGTGATGACTTCAACTTCACGACATATCTGCAGACTATGGTGGAGTTCATCCTGAAGTGCAGGGAGCTGGACCATAATGAGCGCATGGGGTATTTCCCTGGTGAGTAATCACGTGGTGCTCACATGTGGGATCTCATGTGTTAAGAGAGACCACTGCACAGCCCTCCGGGCCGTGCAGCACCCGGGCATGACTCTAACCAGTGGGGTCTCATCTGAGATAGGCCACTGCATAGCTGATAGCAAGAGAGGCTGTGTTTATATTGCTTGAGGTAGCAGCTATAGTTGGAGGCCAAAGCCATTCTTCTTTCAATTATCAAATCTTACATCAAGTGCATGGGACTACGCGTTTCGGCCTGTTGGCCATCATCAGATCCTCTTGAGCACATGCAACAGAAACACAAATCAATTGGTATCTTTATGTATGAGAGAGGACATTGCACAGCCCTTTGGGCCGTGCAGCACCCGTGGCATGACTCCAACCAGGTATTAATGTGCTAATGGTGAGAGATCTTAAACGTAATGGACACGAGTGCATATCTGACAGTAAGACCGGACTGTTGACCAAAGCAAATGAGATTATACTTGTTTGAGGGGGATATCTGCACTGCATCACTGAGGGGGCAGTCCCTGGGTAAGTGGACCGGAATTGGGGTCTGAAGGAGGAGACAAGTTAGTGTTATTAGAGACAGATCACTGCATAAGTTACAATATGAGAACGCTCTAGACCTTGAAACGGCAGCTTATGGACACGATCCTTGGAGAGCTCTGTTCCGTGTTTGGTGCTGGTGCTGGTAGTTACACAGCCAGGGAGCTTGATCCTACATGCAGAATGAACTTCAAACCCCTGACAGATGACAATCCTCACGCTCCCCTGTATGTTCAAGGCTTAACCTACCCCCCCCCCCCCCTACCCCCGCCACCCCTCCTGCAATGCCTTTGCAGATCATGCAGTATCCCATCGTGGGGAGCTGAAGCACGCCATCACGGCCATCTTGTACTTTCTGCCCCCTCATCGCACTAAGCCGGTGGACTGGATCATCCTAGCTGTGCTGAGTCAGCTGGTGGCAGTGATCCCTATCATTGCTAAGGCAGATACCATGACGGCAGATGAGCTGGACAGATACAGGTAGGCAGGGGATGATAGGTCTTAGGGTGTGGGTTGAGCAGAGGGGTCAGGGTGTGGGTTGAGCAGACGGGAGTTTGGGGTTTTGGGGGTGGGCTGAGCGGAGGAGGTTTAGGGTTTGTGTTGAACAGGGAAGGTTCGAGGGCTGTGGGTAAGCAGGCTAGGGTGTAGGATGAGCAGAGGAGATGAACAGATGGTGTAGGCCGGGCAGGTATTGAACAGCAGGAGGAGCAGCAGGAGGCACGAGTACAACCACCTTTGGATAGAATATCTATCAATGGCCAGCTTTGGCCGGGACGGGGCGACATAAGCAGCAGCAGAGCTTGGAGCAAGGAAGGACACAGGGGCACTGCAGGTCCTATGGGTTTGATGGGCAGGGAGGATACAAAGAGGGGTGTCCAACAATTGCAGGGCTTTAATTTAGGGCAGATTGGTACGCAAGGGGCTATGCCTTCTCAAAGAGGGTAAGACAGGAGCGGTGCTCCGCGCGGGATGCTTGTTGTAGTAGCTGCAGTAATAGCAGCAAGTCCTTCCACCGTCGCCCCATGCCGTGTTCAACGGCCCTTTTGAGATGCTGCAGTGAGTTGTGCATGGAAGATAGAGACATGAGAGATGGATTGTTGCTAGCAGCTTTGGAAGAGGTTCACTTACAGTGGATTTGATGTGGCTGTTCTGCAGGGAGGAGATTTTCCGGGTGGTGCGGCGCGGTGCAGTGAAGATGCGGGCCACCGGGATCGCTTCCTGCCAACCCACCCTCGGGCCCCGCGAACTGGGCGAGGGGGACATCGCAAAGATCTTCGGCGGCGGCAACGGTGCGCCCAACAGCAAGCCGGCGAGGTCTGCTATGAACTCCCCTTCCTCATCAAATGACTCATCAGATACCCATCACATCCCGGCCGATGCGCGGCTTAGTAGGGACTCGGTGAATCAGCTGTCCTCGGAGGCCGACGGCGGCGTTAGTATCTCAGGACAGGAGTCTCCTACCAGCGCCGGCAGCAGCGAAGTTGGGGAAGCGGGCAGCAAGAGCTCCTCGGAGAGTGGGATCAGAGTCGGCAATGGCTTCGACGACCCGAGCTCGTCCGCGTCGTCGTCGGCAGCGTCCGAGGAGTTCAAGCAGCAGCTGAATCCGCTGCCGGTGTCCATTTACACGTTCCGAGACAGCGAGCTGACAAAGCTCGGCGTGGAGAAGATCATGCCGCCGTTTGCGGTGGTGTGTAGTAACGTGTTTGATGACAAAGAGGTGCCGGTGCGGCGGTACCTGTGGGGAACCTGCCTGCCGTTGGATCGTGATCATAGTGATTTGATCATTCTCAAGCAGCTGCTGTTTGGGCACAAGACGACGGGGCTGTATGACTTGCTGGATGACAGCTGGAAGCGGGCGATTGAGTTTAAGCGGGAGTATGCGGAGAGTGGGCGGCGGCTAGATGTGATGGTCAAGAATGTGATAGATCCAGTCAGCAGCCATCTCAAGACCACAGGTAACTAGGGTCACTGGGGTGACTATTGGTTTTAGTTGTCATAACATGCCATATGCCATACCCAGTCAGCAGCCGTCTCAACAACACAGGTAACTCCACCAGTGACTGGGGTGATTGTTGAATTTTACCCCAAATTCATGTCATGCCATAGCAGAAGTGCCGTAAGACCGGGGGATCTCAAGCTGTTACAGAACGTAGAGGTGGAACAAACTGGGATGACTGGGGTAGGGGCTGGGGCCTAGGGTTAGGGGAAGGAAGATGGGGCCCTGGTGCTGTGAAAGGGAAAGGGTGGGGTGGGGGGAGTGTCAATACTAAAACCCAGCAACCTCTTTTGGGTACGTATAACCAGGGTCTCCAGTGTTGTCTGTCTTGTTTGTTATCCTAATCGCCACACCCCATACGTCTGTTTGTTTTGCTTGTAATCCCAGGTCCGGCCCGGATCCACCCTCCAACCGTTGTCCATACCTTAACGTCTGTTTCCTCTATCTGTTATCTTAGGTGCCACGCCAGAAGTGAACCGCGCCATAGCTCTGCTCCAGAAGCAGCTATCAGAATGCCAGATGGCTCTGAAAGACCAGCTCACCAGCATCAGGAAAGTGCACCGGGACAAGGTTGCGGAGCTGCAGGCCCAGCTCACTACGGCACAGCAGGCGCTCAGCCAGTCAGAGACGCAGAGGAGGGGGCTGGAGAAGCAGCTGCTGCTGGCCACGCAGAAGAGCACTGAGAAGGGGAAGCTGATGAAACTCTTCAAGTGAGCAGCTGTTGCTTATTACGGCCGGAATGGTGGTGGTGGGGGGGTGGGGTGGGTCAGAGAGACAGCAAGGGGGGAGTCCTGCGGGTTGCTGGGGTAGCTGGAGTAACGAGAAAGCAAGGAGAAGCTTGGGAAAGCTGAAATGGAGGAGGGATTTGAAGACAGGCAGACATGGGGTCAGGAGCTTGGGAAAGCAACTAACTGGTGCTGGCGATGCAGAAGAGCATGGAGAAGGGAAAGCTACATGAGCTGCTGATTGGGCAGTGGCAATGGCGGAGACGACGGCTGATGTACTTGTGACTGCCCTGTTGTCTGCCTAGGCGTGATGTAATGATTACGCACAGACAGAAGCTTCAACGCATGGGAATTTACACGCAACCAGCCACGGTGGCAATGGCGGTGATGCTGGCTGCTGCTGATGCTTGTTACCTAACCAATCCCCGTGCTGGCTATCCCATGACGACGGAACCAACTCTGGTTGGTTCGGTGGCTATGGCAGAGGCAGCCAGGGGATTAGTTATGGACCAGAGCAATTGTAAGGGTGAACTCCATACACTGTGTTGAAGGATACCCCTTGGTTTGAGGAAGGGTATGAATACAGGGCGACATGCACATGCTAAGTGACGGCAGGCATGCTGTGCTTGTTTGCGTGGTCGCCATTTGGTGGCAACAGCGGGTGTGGAACGCTCACTCTACAGTGGTATGTCAGCAGCTAGTTAGTGGGTGATCAATACTGATTCGTGGTGGTCCAGGTGCCTTTGGGTGATGGCATTGGCAGGGTTGGGAGATGGTTGAGTCGGGTGGTGACAGGAGTGGGTTTTCAAAAGAGGCTATGCAAGAGCAGATGGAGGTGGTGCAGGGCAGGGAGCGAAAGTGATCTGACATTATAACCCACTTAGCCCCACGGGGGAACTGCCTGGTGCGGGTGCTGGTGGTGCTGATAACGCTAAATGTATGAGGCAGAGGATGAATGCACGATGTATGATTTAGTTGCTTCCATGGTTGTTGTCTCCATGGCTTTGTGTCTGATGGCTATCTGTTACTAGGAATGAGTGATTATGGGAGAGAGTGTATTCAGCTGTACTGCCCAATAGGGGTAAACTACCTGCCCTTGTTGGACAGATAAATATTGTTATTTCCCCACCCTGCCTGGCCACAGAATAGATATGTGTGCTTCTTGGCTAGGAGGGCAGCTCTGTTCTGGGACCTTTCCTTTCAAGGCTGCTTACCTAATGTTATTGTTTGCTGGTGCTGGTGGTGGTTGTATTTGGATGGGATTTGATGGTGGTTTGATGTCTTGTGTGCGCTGCGGGTGGGATTGAGGCATATTATCTTACTTAGGCCAGATTCAGGAGGCATGACAGGGTATGTGGTGTTTGTTGCTTGGGAGCCCTAAGGGAGTGACAAATGCAACTAGTGTGAGCTGCGGGGCTGGTGCCTATGGCCGTTGGTCAAACTCTGAGGCATTTGCATCACTCTGACACAACTCAGGTTGTTGCACAGCTTTGCAGACATGCAGGTGTACACTGTGGAGAGTGACTGAAGGGATTGCAGTGCGCAACCATGACACGGTACTTCCCCTTAATATGACAGGTAGATGATATCGTTATTGCACTTCATGCTAGGCTTCATGTTTAGCAGGGGCCTGTGCCCTGTCCTGCGTTCTGCCGTGTGTCTCCCTGGGTTAGGGGAACCGGCAGCTGTGGTCTGTGTGACTAGTGACAAGCCCACAGCAAATGCGGTTGTGCGTAAGCAGATGCTGTGGCGGGTTGGGGAGATGAGCTCTGTCTGCATGCATTGATGGCTCTGTACTTGCCATGGGGCTGCCAGGAAAGCAAGCAGCAGGTGTGCCAATGGTCTCTCTGATTGACCAAGAGCCCACAAGGAACGTGGCTTTGCTTGAAGCAGATGTTGTCATCTGCGGGTTGTTGGTAAACTCGGGTTCACCAAGAATCAACGGACAACAGCTGCTTTGAGCAAAGCCACTGTCTTTGTGGGCTCTTGCTCTGCTGGCATTGTCGTTTGTGAGCTCTTCAGCTGCATGCATTGATGGTTCCATGATGCTGCCACGCCGCTGGGGAAAGGAGCAGCAGGTGTGGTATCTGCAACCGATGAGAAGCCCAGCACCAGTGCGATTCTGCTGTCGGCACGGCTCCCACTTAGGGAGCCGTGGTTTCCCTTGAACCTTTGGGGCTGATGCCTGCATTGATACCTAATCCCTGCAAGGACCTGGGCACCAGACGTGCTAGCTTCTCTGGTGGCTTCTTATGAAGCTTGGTGTGCATGCATTGACAGAGGGGCTTTGGGTTTAACACCTGGCTGAGGTAACTAGCAAAATGTGGACTGTGCAAATGCTCCTCCAAAGTTTGAAGTAGGATGTGGTTCAAGTCACTGGGTTGCCTGGAAGGTTGTCCTGTGGCAGCATACTTGGGACAGACTTGCTGTTGGCCTTGTGCCTGTGTTTTCTTGTGTTACTGTTTTTGCTCTTTCTTTTCTGCTTCTGGCTCTCCTTCTGTTGGTTGCAGTGGCTTCTGTTGTTAATCAGGCCTGTCATGAAGCCAGCCGTGATTTTGGTGTGCATTACGTTATTGTTCCTTCTCCCAAGCTACAAGCATGTTCCAGTTGTGGATACATGTGAGGGGTTAGGTTTGTGGGTTTATGTGTACTCCCAAGCTCCTACATGCCTCTGCACCCCACAATTGAGTGCTTCAGACAGTTTGGATTTGTGCAGTGTTTGAGACCCCATAATGGTAACCCTCTTGTATCAAAAAGATCAAGGGCGATGAAACTACGTGGTTTCCAATGATTGCCAACCCCTTATAATCAGGGTGTGATCAGCCAGCTTGATTACCTACTATGACAAATGCAATTGTTACATGGAAAAGCACAGGTAGGGGATGCTATGCTTTGTCCCCTGCAGGATGAAGGGGTTTGATCTGAAGTGAATCTGTTGCTTTCTGACCGTTTGGCATTGCATTACAGTTCATTGGGTCCCTGAGTGCATTGCAGCACGCTGCCTTGGCTACGGAGATTGATCTTTGTCCCTTTGACGTGGGTTTGCAGTTTGCAAGCAGAATGCATAGATCTGTGCTTGTGGTGGATAGGTCTAGATGTCAGTTGCAGCCAGGGGCGTGACAAACGAGGAAATGTTTAGGGTGTGCCAACCACGAGAAGGTTCCATACTTGTCACCTGTACAGGTATGCCTGCTGGCTTACAAAAATCTGGGTGTGGCCTCTCTGATTTGAATGTGGGTATGTAACGTGGAGCACCTTGTGGCGGCTAGCATTGGTGGGCAAAGTCTGATTATGTTGTATCGTGTTACAGCATTTGGGAAGAACTGACGGCAAAGGACGGAGGGAGCAGCATGCACGGCCGAGGAGTAAGCTTGACACCCAAAAACACAGTGAGGTGTCTATGTTCAATGTTCAATGTTGGGTGCAAGGTTGCTTGCATGAGAAGGGTGTGTGTTAGGGAGCTAGTAATGCTCGTTGCGAAAAGGCTGGGTGACATAGCTCTTTTGTACACAGCAGCCCCCACATGCAAGTGTGACCTAGTATAACTCTGGGTGACACTCATTTGGGCTCCTCCCCTAAGAGGGATGACTACTGATGCAGTACCATGTGCCAGCACATTGGATGGCTGACATAGAAGGTGCAAGGGATATTCATGACGTACATACAGGGCAAGGGCTTGAACTGAGATCATCTGAGATCACACTAATTATATAACAACAACAACAAACATTTATATAATCACGGGTATGGTCAACAGATCGGCATTGCGGACCCAATGGTGGACTTTGGGTATACTCGCTCCTTCAGCTGGGAGCAGGTGGATCATACGCAAGCTTCTGTTGTTTGTCACGTATGGTGGTTTTAGCATTGCAGGGTTTGCCATGCACTGAAGATGTTCTTATGATGATTTTTGTTTTTTGTTTTTTCCTTAGTTTATCTACATGCGATGTAGACGCACACTCTCCTCTTGACAGTGACTGAAGACATTGCACATGATGAACGGGGCACAGTACTAGTGCAATCGCCTTTGCTATGCCCTTGTACATATGCGCACATGGTCAAAGCTAGCTTTCCTGGCTAGTGACTATGCGCGCATACATACAAGGGCATAGCAAAGAGACTGCACGACCGTGCCCCGTCCACCACGTGCCCGGCACAGGCGAAGCGAAGGTTTCAGACAGATTTCTTTGCTTGGCTCTGGCTGAACTGCATTGACCGGGTAAACTGATAGCTGCTTTTGGTGTTATGAAAGTGATCTGAATGACAGCAGGGCTTGTGCCCTGCCAAAGGAAGTGCTAAGTATCTCCGCATGTCTCTTGGGTGCTGACTGGGATTTGGTAGCATGGAGGACTTGGGACCATGGTGGCAGTACTGCATGCCTTTCTTTATTTGACATGTGCAGGAGTGTGATCAAGAAGCACATGATGGGGTCTGAGTAGTGGGACAAACAGTGGTTGCCGCACCTTAAATTTTTGTTTGTTTATACAGGCACTGAACATGTGGCTGGGACCTGTCCCATAAACAGTGTAGCAGCTAGCGTGGTGGTATGCTTTGAGTCCTGGCCTGGGGAACACGGGGTGGACTTCTAGTGAAAAACCGCCATTCTGCTGCGCATTACCGTCCGCATGATGTGCGTTATGCTTGTGACAGCAGAGTACCAATGCAATTCTAGTTATTGTTGGGCGAGCAGCAGGAGGCATTTGTGGCTTAGGTTGAAGCGAGAGTTCTGCTGATGACTGTTGCTTGTTGTCATGCTTGGGAGGATCCGACAAGACAAAGCTGTTCATGGTAGCGTGTGTGGTTATTTGGATACTTTTCAGTGGAGTACCCCAAACACCTGCCATGGCATGTTTGGTTGGTTTGACCTAGTGACCTTCATGCAGTACGTATCACCGTGCTTGTTTAATTTGTTGGCTGGTAACCCCAAGAGCAGTGAGACTATTGTGGATATGGATTTGATGGTTTAGGCCAGGGACATGGTGACGGGTGCTGTTGATGACGCACAGCACATCTTGTTAATTACCCTCCTCTGTACAGGACGGGGCGCTGGTGGGGGTGTGGCTGTGCCGATTGTACCGTCTTTTACTGCTCGTGGAGCACAGACCCGCCCAGATCATTGTTTGGTATCAGCCGGTCTGCTGCCTAGGGTTCTGAACCCTGTTGTACTTAGTCATGTCCATGGTAGTGACCACCTGCCCATGTCTATGGGGCTTGCTATGTCATCTTTGGAGAGTGTGGGGTCTCCTTCTGCTTTTGGGCAAACAGAACCCATGGTGCGATTAGTGTGGGATGAGGCAAAGCGTATGGACTTTTATTCTGCACTTGAGACAGACCCAGCAGTGATTGCTCTGCTTGCAGATGCCCAAACAGCTACTCTATCTTCTGAGACACTGGATCAGTCTGTCCAGTTGCTTGGGCAGGCCCTTTTCCAGGCAGCCAAGGTGGTTGGGATGAAAATTCGTGCGGTGTCTAGCTCTTGTCGGCGTAAAAAGGTCCATCAGCCATGGTTTGATGATGAGTGCAAGGCCGCCGTGCGGGCCCTTCGTGGTGTGGCTGTCACAGCTGAGCAGACCAAGCAGCTTCGCAGTCTCTATCAGCGCAAGAAGCGTCAGCATGCAGGACAGCAATACTCCAGGTTTGAGCAGCTGTGTCGGTCTCAGCCCACATACTTCTGGAAGGCCCTACGCCGTGGCATTGCCCAATCCAGCCCTGTTGTGCCTACAGCTGATGAATTTGCCCAGCACTTTTCCAGCGTCTTCAGTGGGCCGCCTGTGAGGCCCCCCTTGCCATCCTTGGCACCTCCTACAACAGAAGACTTAGATGACTTGTTTGGGGATGATGAACTTCAAAGTGCCTTCAAGCGACTTAAACGCCGGGCCTCTCCTGGTAAAACAGGCCTCCCAGTGCCTGCTCTGGCTGCCTACCCTGTTCGATATTTGATACAATCCATTCTACGAGCTGTGCACTTAGCTGGCAAGGAGCCCGCTGAGATGAGTCTTGCCTTGTTGAATCCTATATATAAGCGTGGGGACCATTCTCAGGAGGTTAACTACCGCCCTATAGTGGTGTCCTCACTACTCCACAAGTTATATGCAAATTGCTTGGGTAGCTCCACAGTAGTTGATGATGAGGCGCATTGTTTGTTCATGTGTGAACACCCCACAATTGTTGAGGCTAGAGATTTGTTTCTGGCAGCTGTGGTTCCCCCCGTGGCCGCGTTGTCCTCGCTCAGGTATGCTGATTTCTGGGCACTGTCAGCCACTGGCTGTGTCCCTCTCTCGGCCTTGGTCAAGTATGTGGCCGTGTGTGTTCGTGTCTGTTGGTACTGCCATCAGTCCGGTGGTACTGATGTGGTGGACTTACCGGATATCTTGCTCCCGGCAGGTCAATATTTGGATCTGTTTGATTCGGAGTCGGAGACAGATGTTCCTAGTGATTCGTCTGATGAGGAACTGGTTGAAGTCTAGATAGCTACATGTTTGGGTATTCGCCTTGGTTGGTGTGCTGGCCGTCTTGGGTGGTACATATGCGGTGGACTTACTGGACATCCTGCTTGGTTGGTGCTCTGGATTGTGTTTGATTTGGATACACCCATCAGTCTCCTGCTGGTGATTTGTTTGCCGTGTCCGTAGTTGGATGTCTGCTTGGGTATTCCTCTTGCTTGGTGGTATGGATTCCATTGTTTTTGGACCCATCCGATGGTGTGTTTGGTCGTTTCGACCTAGCAGCCCTTTGCGGTTGCCGCACCTTAAATTTTTGTTTGTTTCTGGGGTGTATGTGGCCCACACTCAGTACAGTCACCAGCATGGTGACATGTTCCCCCGGCAAGCAGGGTTCTTGCCTGATCGGAGTACCCTTCATAATATGTTTGTTGTGCAGCATTTGGCTCATCATGCGCTCACTACCAATCGTCTCATGTATGTGGTATTCTTGGATGTCTCGGCCGCATATGATACTACTGATCATGGCAAATTGGTGGAAACTCTCCTCCAGTTGGAGTTTCCCGAACATCTTGTGCGAGGGATTGCAGGCATGTACCAGGGTTTGCGCTATCAGGTGGTTACCAATGGAGTTGTTGCAGAGCCTTTCCATGTTGGTATTGGGGTCAAGCAAGGATGCCCCCTGAGCCCCATGTTATACAATTTGTATGTCCAGCCACTAAGTGGAGCATTAAGTGCACTTGATAAGGGGCCATGCTTCCCTGGTCTTCCTGGGTGCCATCCGGACTATCATTATGCTGATGATGCTGCTCTCATGGCAGAGTACCTCCCCGACTTGCAGGCTTTGCTGACCCATACTAATGTCGTGCTCGCTGCTCGCAATCTTAAGCTGTCAGTGCCTAAGTGTATCGGACTCGTTTTGGGTTTGCAGGCGGGAGCTCCAGTTGGTGAATGTTCTTTGAGTCTTGGTTCCGCGCCCCTTGCATCAGCTTCACCTACTGAGGGGACACGCTATCTTGGCCTAATTTATGACACAGCAGCCTCTGCGGGCACTATGGCAGCTCACAGGGCCTCCTGTTTTTCCTCTTCTTTTCATGCTGCTACTGCTCAGATGCGTGCGGCACCAGACTTTCCCTGTGCACTCCCAGCCTTCTTGAAATTGTTGCACACTGTTATGGAGCCAGCTGGTTTGTATGGGTGTGAACTCTGGGGCCTTCTATCTATTCCGGGTTTGTGGTCGTCTGGTTGGACCCTAGCTAAATTCTATAGCCTTACAGATCCTTTGGAGGTTAAGCGGTGCCGTCTGGTCCGTCAGTGGTTGCAGCTCCCTCAGTCTGTGCCTCTTTTGCCTTTGTTACATGAGCTTGGATCTGAACCTCTTGTGCATTGCTATGTTCGGCGTGCTGTTCGTTTTTATAACTGCCTTGTTGAGTTGGATGCTGCTTCAGTGTATCGAAGTGCTCTGCAACAGAACATTGATGATGCTCTCTCCACTCGCTCCCGTGCCCATAACTTTGTGGGGGCTCTTTTTCAGGTGCTACGGATCCTTTTGCCCCGTGAAGGTGGTCTTACTCGCACCTTGCGAGCTTGCCTGCCTTTGGATATTGATGGCATTGATGAGGCATTGCATACTCGGTACACTGAGCACATTCAGCGTCTGTCCCAGGTTGTCAATGGTCCTGGGTCCCGTACTGGTCTGTATTTCAGGGTTGTTGGTACACATGTTTTGGGCGTTGTCCCTTCTTTTTACTCATGTCGACTGTCTCATGGTGTGTTGGTACGTTTCTTGCGTTTTCGTCTTGGTTGCCATCATTTGCGTATCCATACTGGGCGTTGGCTTCCGCCCCTCCTTCCGCATTCTCAACGCACATGTTTGCGGTGTAGCTCCACAGTAGTTGATGATGAGGCGCATTGTTTGTTCATGTGTGAACACCCCACAATTGTTGAGGCTAGAGATTTGTTTCTGGCAGCTGTGGTTCCCCCCGTGGCCGCGTTGTCCTCGCTCAGGTATGCTGATTTCTGGGCACTGTCAGCCACTGGCTGTGTCCCTCTCTCGGCCTTGGTCAAGTATGTGGCCGTGTGTGTTCGTGTCTGTTGGTACTGCCATCAGTCCGGTGGTACTGATGTGGTGGACTTACCGGATATCTTGCTCCCGGCAGGTCAATATTTGGATCTGTTTGATTCGGAGTCGGAGACAGATGTTCCTAGTGATTCGTCTGATGAGGAACTGGTTGAAGTCTAGATAGCTACATGTTTGGGTATTCGCCTTGGTTGGTGTGCTGGCCGTCTTGGGTGGTACATATGCGGTGGACTTACTGGACATCCTGCTTGGTTGGTGCTCTGGATTGTGTTTGATTTGGATACACCCATCAGTCTCCTGCTGGTGATTTGTTTGCCGTGTCCGTAGTTGGATGTCTGCTTGGGTATTCCTCTTGCTTGGTGGTATGGATTCCATTGTTTTTGGACCCATCCGATGGTGTGTTTGGTCGTTTCGACCTAGCAGCCCTTTGCGGTTGCCGCACCTTAAATTTTTGTTTGTTTGTTTTTGTTAATTTGTTTATTTGATGCTGCAGCAGCAAAGGACTGCTGCTGCTGAGCAGGGTCGGGACAGAGCTGCATGTGACATTGCAGAAGGTAGAGCATTGCACATTATGTCTTGCAGGATGGTTCTGATAGTGCTGTTGTAGGCTGGGTGGTTGGCCCCACAGTGGCCTCAGTACTGTACTGTGGAAGCTGGCACTCAGGCTGCTGGCATGCACTTTCTCGGCAGGGCATGCAGTTGAGTAGGTAGTGAGGAAATCGGGGTGTGATTTTGGGTTTGACCCCGGTGTATCTGGTCGTGTCGACCTATTGCTAGTTGCCTCCTGTGCAGCCACACTGAACTAGTTAATTGTCTGAGTGTGAGTTTACACGTAAAGTAATGTATCAAGAAAAAGGGTGTAGTGTGAGTACTGTGATGACAGGACTACAAGGCAAATTATTGGGGAGGCCCGCTGTGAACTGTGTCAGTAGTGCCGTATGCTTGTTAAGGGGTGACTGCATGTATCGTCGGAAATTTTGGGGGGTATTAGTAAACCGGTTGATCGGTTGATGGAAACACCCGTTGAATCAACTTAGAGAGAAACTCCCTCTTTCTGTAAGCTGTATTGGCAGAAGGTGGGTGTGATGTCAACCGATTGATTGAACGCGTTTACATCAAAGATAATTGACGAAAACTCCGTGTATGGAAGGCCCCCTGTGCACAGCAACCCCGTTCATGTCAATCACGGAAACCCTGGTGACGGTACTGGTGGATTACCAGCACCACCGCTTCTGTAAAGCCATGAAACACTGCTTCTAGAATAGGTGTTTTTCTCTAAGTTGATGGCAACAGGAGGCCTTACAGAATCCCGGCGTTCACGGCAACCGAGCAATGGTGTTTCCAGCATACCCGGTGATTCTGGAACAGGGCACTTTTGTAAAGCCATGAAACACTACTTCCAGGATATGCATTTTTCCTTGAGTTGAAGGCATGGTCTTTCAGTTCGAGACTGTTGGTGCATGCGTTGCTCCACCTCCTACATTTAAACACTATATTGATGACCTTTCACCTAAATTCTAGAACGAAGGGGATGTCGCCTTGAGACAGCCAAGCAGCTGCTGCCACACCACACCATGTCGAAGCAATCCCAGCGAAAGTCCAAGAATGATCTAGCTGTGAGCAGTTGGACACGGCTGTGGTGGCCCTGCAAGCTCTTGTTCCTTACAGCCGATTGACTATCCCTTGCCAGATAGCCAGTTTATGTCAGGCCGGCACATTTTGACTTGCCGTGCACTGACCAGTTGACCCAGTCAACAGCAGACCAAGCACAGCCTTACCTACTATACTGATAGGCCCATCACATTATGACAACTCTGACACTAGTGCAGATTGCAGCTTACCAAATGGCCCCGTCAAAGCGGGGCCCCGGTGGGGGCAGCACCTCCCACAAGCTGGCGACTTAGGCTCCAACGGCATATTCTCAGTTCCTGTCTTATGCTGGCTGCCACCAGCCCTCCCTTTATCCCTTTACTACAACCTATGACCTCTCTGTGACGTCATCATAGGGTGATCCAGCTCCTTGCTATGTGTTGACACCACCTGCAGCAGCTGCTGCTGCTGTGCTTCTTTTCGTCAGCATGGGCTGATTGGCAGGAGGACTGTGGCAGTCAGCAACTATGCTTGTTGTTGCTGTTGTTTGCTGCTCCTTGCTTGGCGGGTCTTTAAGTCTGCAGACACCCTGCAAAAGACACATGGTTACATGGAACAAACACAGCATCACAGTCAGCACACACAGCATAGGATCAGGTCAGCATAGGCGCAGCACTTAGGTAATGACATCGCGGGAAAGTTCTGAAAGTTGCCTTCAATCCTGCTGCCCAAAAGTCATTGTGGAGCCCTGCTCTGGTCGTGAATTCCACTGCGGGAAACAACAGGACTGTGAGGACAGCGTGATGGGTGAATTATTGAATAGTCCCACTCTTGGCTTCCTGGCTAATGACATGTCGGTACACTTGCTAGCAGTCATGGCACATTTTACGTTGTCCCAACAAGCTGCATGGGCAAACATCTACATAGCTTGCATGGGCAAAGAAGCATGCTGCAATGATGTCTCTGTGGGTAGTGGCCAGACTAATTCTGCGCGGGCTGCAGAAACTTGATGTGATGAAGTCATCACACTTGCTGCTTAGGAGTGCTGCTTTCCAGATTTTGCTCACCCCTTCACATATGTAGTCATCTGCTGCTGCTGCTGCTGCTGCTGCTCCCCCTCCTGTATGCACTGCTGCTCCTGCTGCTGCGGCCTCCTGTTGCTCCTGGTTGCGAGCCCTGCATGGAGCCATACCTCCATTAGCTCTTACTCTCAAAAGCTTCTATAGATGCTTGCAGCTTTACCATGCATACCTCTGGAACCGCTGCTTCCAGTATGACCAGGTCACCCACTCTCGCTTGATCCATTTGAACCAGCCATAATGATGAGCTATACCCAGCAGAAATGGCAAGAGGAGGTTCAGGGGTATGCATACCGGTCCTAGACAGAGCTGCAAGAGGAAAGGCAAGAGAATTGGGTGAATATGTTGCCCTGCTCATATCTTGAGAGGGGGTGGGAGTACGAGCAGCTGCATACCACGGGCATGATGGTCAATCAGGATGGTTGTAACCAGTGTAACAAGCCCTGATGTATGAGCTTTTCAGGACCTTTCAGAAGCTTTATATTCTTGCTTATGCCCGTGAGGAGGATGCTTCCGTGGCTTCAGTGCAGGGATGTCCCACAGCCAGCACCTCGTAAGGAGAAAAGGCATGCAAGGGGTAACGGCATTACACGTAAGGACTGCATGTTATAGAGGATCTGGCGCGCGCAACGTACACGGGGCGCAGATTTGAGGCGTCACACTAGCTCACTGCTGGTTACCACCGGTGCGTTGGGCCCGAAAGCGTTGCGCCCCTCGGCTGACCTGGGACTTCTGCAGCTTGACTTAAATTCCTGAAGGTAATGCAAGTTCCACATGCTGGTAGGACCTCAATGAAATACGTCGGAGCACACTCGCAAGTGACCGCAGAGGATGCAACCCTGCGGACTGACTAAACTGTCAAAACTTAAGTCAAGCCTACTCAGCGGCGTCACTGCTGAGGCTAAACCACGGAATGTGTGTGCAAGCTAAGGAATCTGGTGTCACAGTTGCCATCCGACGAGCTGGGGGCCACAACACCAATAAGTTGAACAATCTCTGGTGAGACATGGTTACCTGGTTTCCGCCTCCATGTTTGACACGACCCGTCCTGGTATGAATAACAACCGTCTTTGAAATATAACAGCATAAGCCTGCCATGACAGCTAATAAAAAGTGAACTTCTGCCAAAGATGATCATAAGGTCAATGGTCAGAGGATGGCTCCGTAAAAAAAAAAAATTTTAAGGTGCGGCAACCGCAAAGGGCTGCTAGGTCGAAACGACCAAACACACCATCGGATGGGTCCAAAAACAATGGAATCCATACCACCAAGCAAGAGGAATACCCAAGCAGACATCCAACTACGGACACGGCAAACAAATCACCAGCAGGAGACTGATGGGTGTATCCAAATCAAACACAATCCAGAGCACCAACCAAGCAGGATGTCCAGTAAGTCCACCGCATATGTACCACCCAAGACGGCCAGCACACCAACCAAGGCGAATACCCAAACATGTAGCTATCTAGACTTCAACCAGTTCCTCATCAGACGAATCACTAGGAACATCTGTCTCCGACTCCGAATCAAACAGATCCAAATATTGACCTGCCGGGAGCAAGATATCCGGTAAGTCCACCACATCAGTACCACCGGACTGATGGCAGTACCAACAGACACGAACACACACGGCCACATACTTGACCAAGGCCGAGAGAGGGACACAGCCAGTGGCTGACAGTGCCCAGAAATCAGCATACCTGAGCGAGGACAACGCGGCCACGGGGGGAACCACAGCTGCCAGAAACAAATCTCTAGCCTCAACAATTGTGGGGTGTTCACACATGAACAAACAATGCGCCGCGTCAATCAACCCCCTCTGTCAGCTGTACTCACAGGCGTCATTCAGGGATTTTCGTGGAGCGAGATGAGGCGTGACCTCAACAACATGTATCAGCAGCGCTACACCTTAGCTTAAACTCCAAATTCTCATCTCTTCATTTACCATTCATGTTGATATATCAAACAAACAAACATTTAAGGAACAATATCACCGGCCCGGGGGCCCTGCCAACTGGTAATCTGTACTCTGCCTATACTGATCCTGGCCTGAAAAGAAGTACTATGCCAACGATCAAAGTGTGGTAGCTCAGGACACCACAGCTCACGGCTATCAGTACTGCTTGGTTGGTGGTCTGGAAGCCATTGTGTTTGGATCCATCCGATGGTGTGTTTGGTCGTTTCGACCTAGCAGCCCTTTGCGGTTGCCACACCTTAAATGTTTGTTGTTGTTGTTGTACACGCTTGGATAAGGTACAGGCCCTGCCGTGGCACTAGTCAACCTGCAGCAATGCCATTGTGCTTTGCTGCTCACATGTTCACGTTCCAGCAATTCATGTAAATATCTTGCAAGATATAAGCCACCTCATCGCAGCTGAATGTAAAGCTCCTCTTCAGGTGCATGCCTGGGATTTATTGCTCTGACACATCACAAATGTAACATAACATATCCAGCTACCACAAAGCCACCTTGAAGGCAAAATCAGTTTGACAGCAGACTGACACATGCCTGAAACAGTGGACCATGGTGCAAATGCCACCAAACCAGTCGGACCCACTGAGCCGACCAGGCAAATGATAGTTAGAACCATCCCCAAGGAGGCAAGATGGGGTAACAGCTTGTTAAATGGCTGCTTTAGTAAAATCTCCCCTTGAGAGCATTTCATCAATCCTAAGATCAGATGAGATTAAGGGATGGGACTGAGACATGAGCAGCCGGTTATGACTTTCGTCCTAGAAGCCTGCACGCGAAGGCGAACCCTCTCCCTCTAGGGCAGTTGTCTCTACTTTTCAGGAACAAATGCTGCCTGTCCCTGCAACAAGTCGGATGCCCCTGCGCCTTAGTTGCCTTGACAAGCAGCATTGCGACATTGACCGGCTCCCATATTGGCTGACATGCAATACAATTTGCAATCACTGCTTCAGCCTGCAGTGTCCTACCCCCGGCGGCACATGTTACAACTACACCCCTGAAGCAACCCCAAACAGGTGCAGTTAACCCAACCAGCCAACTAAAAAATGTCTTATGTAAACAATCTACTTTGCATGCCATGCCTTTCCAGTAGTACATCTCCACTTGTCAGTAACATCCTACAAAACAAGCTCAGCGTGCCTGTGCTCGCTAGATTACCTCCTGCATATAAGAATAAACCTATTGCAATTCGATACTGGACCAATGTGTGCACATCCTTGATGCAGTACTGACCAACACAACAACAAAGCACTGCTGCTTGCAACCTGCCGTCCACTAGACAAGCCCGGCCTTCGTTACAGCTTACGATGCAGGCCGAGAAGCACGAAAAGAAGGCTTCATAGCATTTGCCTTTTCAACATCTTTTGGCGTCTCAACCTCACCATTAGCAGAAGGACGTGCTGCAGCAGCTTTGGCCTTCGCCGCTGCCTGCCTCTTCTTCCAAATCACAAATGCCCCGGCCGCAATCATCACAGCCGCAAAGCAGCCAATGGCGATCCCAACAGCACCACCTGCGCTTACCCCACCCTTGCTGGACGAGCTGCTGCTGGACCCTTCAGATGCATCTGCGTCGGTTCCTTGCTTAGCTGCAAGCCTGCCCCGGGGCTGAATGGTTACTGATGTCATTTCTGAGTGATCATGATCAGCATGTTGATCAACCTGCTGCTGCTGTCCTGGTGCTGCTGTACCGCCTGCTGCTCCGGTCGTAGCACCGATTAGCCGTCCATCACCTGCTGTGGGGATGAACGCAGAGGCGTCAGTTGATACTGGGATCATCTTTACTGGCGTTTCAGCTGGATTCTTAGGGGCAGGACCTTTGCTGCTGCTAGGTGTGTTCCCGCTGCTGCCCTGTTTGGTTGGGGGATTGGTAGCAGCCGTGTTTGCGCCCTGACTGCTGCTGCTGCCACCGCTGCCTGTGCTCCTCGATGCGAGCGAGTCTTGTGCTGCTGGGATGGCAGGGCTCGGCTTGGGAGTTACCGGCATAGAAGTCCTGGGGTCTGTGACGGCATTGTTGGGTATCACAATCGTACTGCTGCTGCCTCTGCCACTACTGCCACTATTGCCTGACACTGGAGATGGGGTTGGGGTAGGGGCTGGACTTGAACTGCCAGCAGCTGAACCATCTTCCGGGGCTGGACTTGGGCTGCCAGCAGCTGAACCATCTTCCGGGGCTGGACTTGAACTGCCAGCAGCTGAACCATCTTCCAAGGCTGGACTTGGACTGCCAGCAGCTGAACCATCTTGGAAGACCTCATTTTCTACAAATGCTGGGTTCTCAAGAGAAGCCACGTTATCCATTGAAGGAGAGGGCGAGGAGGGTTTGGGAGTGGTGGGTTTTGGTGGGTCGATTGTGTTTGGTGGTAGAAATGGAGCACTGTCGTCAACTGGGTCTTGGGATACCTCCTGGTACTCGCTCTCATCTAAAAACTCTATGTCCTGATCGTCTGCAATGTCTGGATCGTATGTGAAATCGAAACTTGATTCGACGATCTGCTCACGTTCCGCATCTGTGACAGCTGTAATGGCTATAGATGACTCTCCCGATTCCGCTCGTGTCTCCCGGGCGCTCATGATAAAGAAGTCGTTGCTGCCATCATCCTCTTGGCCCACATCATCCGCATTGAGGTATTGGGTGCCGGCAAACGATGCTATGGTCATGTAGCGGCCGCCAGCGGCTGTATCATCATCACCATCGATGGGATAATCTGCTGCTGCTGGTTCATCACGTGCGGGGTCATACATCAGCCGAGGAGTTCTCTGCAGGTAAATAGGACTGCCACTTTCAAGAATGAGCCTGCCCTCAGGTTCTCCGCCACTGCTCAGCTCTGGCTCCTCTGTGGTAGCAGGCTCTGCATATACTGCCAAGTCGACCAAGGGGTCATCATACGGTACGGTGTCAGAATCCTCAAAGATGGGTTCATTGTCTGTGCCAGGAAAATAGCAACAAGTGGGTGTTTGCTTGTTAATCCACAGGCATAGCCAACGCCTGTCACTTGTGCTCACTTTTTTCCTATTGCTGTTTGGTGCAAAGTACCTTATGCATGGGTGCAATGGCATGCAACATTCTCAGTCAAGTAGTTACCATCCTAACTCAAGGCAGCAATGTTAATTTCAGCTCCTCGCTGTTGTAGTGAAGGATGTTAGCTGCATATTGCCAACTTAGCTGAAGCTGGGGAATCCAGCTATTGTAGCAGCTGTGATGCGTACAGCCTCCAGCCAGCCCCTCGCTCGGAGTTGGGGTTTAACTGGAGCCCCAAGCCACAGCCACAAAATGAAGCATTTTACTTGCCATGGAACACATGTAATTTGCAAAAGCCGCGGAGTAAAATTCATTGCGACCGGGTGGCCATGTTTGCAGAGCTGGTGGGACAGCACATTGAACAGCACAGCACTGCTATACCATGAGAACTGGCCATTTATTAGCCTCTGTCAGCGGAATTGAAGTACTGTTTGTAGGGTTGCCTTTGTTCCCAGCAAGCGGCTCCAGGAAAACTGATTGTTGCTGTGCTGTAAACATCATGAGCTTATCTTAGCGCATCAGGGCCTGCTTACCTTCACCTTTTACAGCTGCAATGCAGGCAGAGTAAACCAAAGCAGCAATGAATAGCCAACAGGCGTTGCGTTGTCTTTTCATTGCTGCTGCCTCGGTGTCTCCCAGACACTGCGTGATACTGCGCGCACGTAACTCCCGCATTAGCCGGATCCCTGTTTGCATGATCTACTAGACCAAGTAACGGGTCTGGAGGGTGTTCTGCTGATGTGTTTTGTGCTAAAAATCATCCAAGCCATGATGTCGTTACTGCGAGCCATGCTGTTCGTTCTTTAGCCTTGCGTCTGCTTTACCTCAGACAATAAGCGCCAGATGGACACAAAGCCACTGTATTCAACTTGTGCTATGAAGCTATATGGTGCCACTCATCTAGTATGCTATTGATCGGGTCAAGCTGCGTCAAGTTTCAGTTTCAGTTGAGATGACCAGCCCAGGTTGAACTTCCTGAAGGGTCAGTTGCTTTGCACATGGCCACTGACTTCTGTGATGACTTCGCAAGACTCTAGCCACTACATGATACGGCAACAGTGCCAATGTGCCATCAGTGGGCACAGTTCCCCTTGAACCCCCTTTGAAAATTTTACTGCGGGTGACAAGTGAGTGCCGAAGACACTAGCGGTCCTCTCGCCACTTCGCCACTCGCCGTGGACACTCAGGAATGATCAGTTTAGACGTATGACTGGATCCAGAGAGTCTCATGAAGAGCTTGAGCTCAGGACCTGCCGGGTTTTATCCATAGTGGTCGCCAGGTTCCGTAGTACTCTCCTCTTTGCTGGATATAAGTCATCATATGCTGTACAAGTATATGCAGCCACTCAGTGAACCAAGCATAGCCCCTGACGAGTAGACTACTTGTATCTGCATCTGTAGCTGAGCATATTGTGCCATGCCATGCCCGTTGCAAGGTTTTTGATTGGTAAGCAGCTCGCCAGAGTCCTACTTTAAGGCTCAGTTGCATGATTCTTATCCGAATAGGCCGTACTGCAGAGCGGGGCCTTGAAGCACTCTCCATCCAGGCCTCCAGCAGTAAGGGAGCGTCCAAGCGTCTCGCTCCAGTTGAAGTTCAGGTGCGCAAGCGTTCTGATGCTGTATGCGTTTGCATGGCACGCAGTGCATGTGCCTGTACCCCATGTCAGCACATAGATATGCATCATGCAGCCCTAGACCAACCCCATGGTGGCCCCCTCTTGCAGGCCATCAAGGTTGAGACAGTGGATGCGCATACCTTCGGCATACATAAGTACTCCACCGTAAAGTGCCATGGCGAAGGTAGGCTATCCCAACCTCCCAACCTCCAACAGCAGCAGGAGCAGCAGGAGCATTGCTGCCAAAACGCCAACGGCAGCTGCAGCAGCCATGCAACAGGAGCCAGAGCATGCAAGACACCAGCAGCAGCAGCAAAACTGCGAGTAGGCACCAAGGCAGACACAACAGCAGCAGCAACAGCTCCTCAGTGCTCAGCCCATGCCCTCCACGGGGAGGTCTGATCAGCAACAGCAGCGCTGCTGTAGCAGCAGCAGCTTCGAAGGAGGTCATGCTGACCCAATCCACAGCCTAAAGCAGTAGCTTTTGGTCTTGCAGGATTCCATGCATGCTGCCAGCGCAATGGAACATGCCAAGGCGGTGCTGTGGAGTCTGAAAGCAGTTTGTGCTGTGCTATGGCATGTGCCACTGCGCGTGGGGCTGGATGGCTGCAAAACTCTGTTTGGAAATCTCCTACCTCCAGCATGACAAGCACGCGGAGCAGCAAAAGGCAATTCCGGCAGCAGCAGCAACAGCAGGCAATAATGGGATTGCCACAGCAGCAATGGCAGCAGGGGCAAGCAAAAGACCAACCACAAGCAGCAGCAGGTGGCAGCCTGGCAGAGGAAGTTACAGCAACCCCAAGTTACAGCAACCCCAAGAGAAGCTAGCGCATGAACAGTGGGCTGGATCCCACAGCCCCCATTAGCAGTCCAATCCTGATTTCTGCCCCCACGAGCAGTCCAATCCTGATACGGTATAGCAGTCCAATCCTGATATAGCAGTCCAATCCTGATACGGTATAGCAGTCCAATCCTGATATAGCAGTCCAATCCTGATACGGTATAGCAGTCCAATCCTGATATAGCAGTCCAATCCTGAGCCCCCATACTAAATTTCTATAATATGCCATAGCAAAAGTGCCACAGGCGCCCGGACTAAGTCTACCAACACACTATCGATCATCTCAAAGCAACATGGAGTAGGGTTGTGAAACAGCCACAAGCTGCAAGAATGGCTGCAACTTCATTTAGGGAAGTCTACCTGTGCGCAAGTGCAGCTGGCTTGCTGCTTGCTGCTTGCATCCACAATCAACTGGATGAAAGCTGTGCGCTGCATGATCCTGAGATCATTGCAGACCTTGCAGGGAGTTTTGTTGGCTGTGGGCTGTGTAAAGCTCCCAATTTAATGTAAAGTGATCGCTCTTTGATCAATGTCCAGAACGCAGTGCCACATGATCTGTGCACTGCATGATCATGGGTGCAATGTAGAAAGTGCAGTTGCTTCTCTGGCTGCGAGCGCTGCAGATGGCGCAGCCGACTAAAGCTCACACTGTTTATTCACGAGCATGGGCATGCCTGTCAAAAGCACTCTATGAAAAATGGCTCTTGCTGTTGTCAAGGATTACCTTTGGCATGTTTCCTGGTGGAAGTCTGCTGCCATGCTGATCCAAGCTGATCCAAACTTTATTGTGTTGCAGGCATGGACTACTATGCCCTGGTGGACAAGGTGAGGCTCTCTTGCATGAAGCACTTTGGGGTCTATAAGTCAGGGTTTAAGGCTTGTGGCTCCAGCCAACGTAGCTTTTGGCCATGCACGCTTTTGTAACAGCCTGTGCTATCACAGCTTTTGCTGACATGCTGGTTCGTGAAAGGGGGAACAGCACTCCTTTGAGTGTGAGTAGAGATGCCCCTGCCTTTGCCGTCACAGCCACAGTCCCTACACTGGGCTGAATTCAGAAAACATTCACTAACTTTTGGGAAGTGTAACGGTTTACATGTTTTTGGTTGGGTGCATTCCGTTGTGTAGATATACGTTGAACAACAATCCTTGACTCCAGATGTCACCAACTGGCAGCCAGCGGCAGCAGCATTTCTACAGGTGAGAGCAGGGAGGGGCGGGCGGTCCGGGGTCATTGCCGGGAAGCCTTCTTTGAAGTGGAATATGATGTAAAGTGCGGGTGCCTGAATGGCACAGGGAGACTGAATATGTGGATTGCCTCAATGCAGTAAGGAAAAAAGACCCATGAAGCCTAAGACAATTGAAGTTTAACCCGCCGTGGAAGGCAATCACAAAATGAATCTATCAGAAGGCCCCCTGGGTCATAACTTTTAGAGTGGGTTTTTCTTTCCAAGCAATCCAGTGTCAGGCAAAACTTCAGCATGACTGCATGGGCTTTGTGATTATGTTGGCCGTTTGTAGTTTGCAAAAACTTGCAAGCGAGGATCAAAGACCGTCTTCTTCTGTCTCATGTACCAGTAGTGTTCGGACTGAAAAGTTAAGCAATCAATATGATCACCTGTCACCATTATTCTGTGCCGTTCTCCACTACGGTTCCCAATGCATTGAAAGGGATGTCGATGTTGCTGTCATTTGCCCAGGTGTTCTGGTTCTATGCACCTTCTGAGGTCCCAGCCAATGCCCGCACTGCTGCTAATGGCACGGCAGCAGCGTTCTTGGAGAGCCCACCTGAGAATCTTCTTGCATTGAGCAATCATGACAGTGCACAAGACAAGGTGGCTGGGCGCGTGGACTTGCCCTCTATCAAGGAAGAGCTGAAGGTGAGAGCTGATGGGTATGTGGGGTTTTCTGGCAGTCCTCTGCTGCTACCTCTTCTGACAATGGAAGCTAGCACGTGCTGGTCGATGGCAGGGTGAGAGCAGAGTGGTATTATTATTACATTTCATGATATGCCATAGCAATAATTGCCATAGGCCCCGCACCTCAAGCTGTCACAAAGAACAGCGAGGTGGAGCAGAGTGGTACACAAGGCAAGTTGGCTGGGCGGGTGGACTTGCTTTCTGGAAGTGTAAAGGAGAAGCTCAAGGTGAGAGCTCATGGGGGAAGAGAGCACATGGAAGCTGACTGCCAGGGGAATGCAAAGGAATGAGGGGCATTGGGACTGCGAAAATCCATGGGGTGGTAGGACTGTTGAAAACGGCAGTTATTCCAACAATGGTACGTTTGGTGTAAGTCCCGTAATCGTGTTCAGGACAGCCTTCAACATGATGCGTGATGCTCGTGCTTTGCTACCTGTTAGTAAGTGACTTTACAGGCAGGAATTGAACTTTGCTTAGTTTCCACTCAAGCTCACCCTATCCTGTGACTTGGTAAACATCCATTGTAGCGGTTAGGGTTTGTGTGTTATGCTCATCAGTGATGCCTCTAAGATCAAGCGTAAGATTCACTTGATTCCTGATCTGAGGCGACATGCTGCATTTCATCTCTGTACAAGCATAGCAGGCATGCAAGGTGTAAGATCCGGAGGTTGAGTACAGGTAATCAAAGCAGGGGAGAGTGCGTACGAGCAAAGCAGGGTCTGTGATGCAGTGCTGGAGCAAAAAAGCAGGGTGCAGCAAATAAAGCAGGTTGCATCCACCACCCCAAACTTAGATCTTGTCCTGTGAGCTGTGATGCACATCATCCCTTGATCACTCCCATGTTTTTAGTGTGTCTACCACGTGGTTGGCTGGCATGGGGTTGTGTGAGTCCAGCCATGAGGGGTGTGCTGCATGGTCTTGTGTGACCTTTGGCATAGCCTTTTACCATCTCCATTGAGTTATTTTTTAACTAGTTGATTGTTTGACCCATTACTTTGATTGAATGAATGATGGGTTGGTATCTACTTGTAGGTACAGCTGGTGGGCGTGGGGGATGCCCAGGCAGCCCGAGCCGCTGCTGCTGCTTCACCGCCAGGTCACCTCATCTGTCCCTTGTTCTTCCTTTACCGAGTCAAGCAGAAAGCCAAGAGCAAGGGCAAGGGCAGTAAGCTGCTGTTTTGGCTGAATGAGGAGATACCTGACCCGGATGGGGAAGCCATGGTAAGGAGGTCGGGTATGATGTACACTGTGGCTGTGCCACCTTCGACACCTAAGGGTCCAATTTTTAATGCTTTGAGACAAGAGCCAGTGGTTTGGGAGTTGAGTGATGGCACAACTGTCAGTCCCAACATCCTGATTGGGATCCACATTGTAGCAGTAGAAATGCAAGGCATTGCCTCTCCTTGTGGCAGTGCAGAGTTGGAAGCCAGCATTTGTGAGTTGTGCAAGTTTGGACATCTGATAAGAACGCTCTTTTGGGCTAGGAGGTGTGATGATCGCTATAGTGTCTTTGTGGTAGGGCGTGGTTGAATCTAGTACTATCATTGTGAGTGCTGTGTTATTTGTCTGCGGTAGTGTGATTTGTCGCATGCACTTGGTAAACAAGGGTAAGCAAGGCCCATAGGAAACTGCAGGGCCACCAATCAGGAGATGATGTTATCTGACTGGGCAGTGGGTGACGTGGAGGTTGTATTGAAGAGTAAAGGTATCACCAATCATGCGTATTGTTTCAGACTAGCCAATCGCATTTGTCTAAGAGCCTCTTACAGTTGTTACAACACTCAGATTCATCCTTGTTGGTTTAGGGCAGGGTTGATCATGCCTCCAGAACTTGCAGTTAACTTGCTTGTTAACTTGCTCCTGTATTGCAACCCTATGGTTGATGCACTGTAATGCTGCAGGTCCAGAAGCTATTGCAACTGTGCGGTGGACTCTCACAGCAGCAGAGTACACAGCAGCAGCAGCAGCAGCAAGCATTGGGGCAGAAACTGCAGCAGCGAAGAACGCAGCAGCAACATCCAATAACACAGCAGCAGGTGCAGCTGGACCAGGGGTTGTCCTTGCAGCAGATGCAGCTACAGGCACGGCAGCAGAAGGTAAAGCAGAGAACACAGCAGATGCATTCTGTGCTCCTACAGGGACCATCCCAGCAGCACCAACAAGAGCAGGAGCAGCAGGAAGGTGGTCCATGCAGGAACCAGGGGAAGCAACCCGTCCTAGAAGAAAACAAGCAGCAGCAGCAGCAGCAGCAGCAGCAGCAAGTGGACAACGAGGGTGAGAAGCAGCAGCGGCATGAGCAACAGCAGAGTGCATACTTCCAGCAGCAGCAGCAGGAGGAGCAGGAAAAGCAATTAGAAGGACACCGACAGCTGCAGCAGCAGGGCGATGCTCTGGATATTATCTCCAGGGATGAGGTGGTGGCAATGGAGGTGGATGGTAAATTGCCTCAGCAGCAGGCATTGGGGGAAGAACAGCAGCAGCAGCAGCAAGGAAAGGAAGGAAGGCAAAAGCAGGAGGTGCGGGGGAGCGAGAAAAGGAGAGAGCAGCAGCAGAGCGAGGAGGAGAAGAAGAACAAGCAGGAACAGCAGCAGGGAAGGCGCAAGGGGCAAGAGAAGCAGCACAACCACCACCACCAGCAGCAGCAGCAGCATCGACAGCAGGGGGAGGGCCTTTCCAGCCTGAAAAGGAAAAAGCAGGCGGTGGGGCATGCAGCGGGACAGCAGCTGGCACAACTAGGAGGCGAGGAGCAGCCATTGAAAAAGAAGAAGAAGCTCAAAAGCATGGCATTAGCCTCAGGCGCACTAGCAGTAGCTGAGCCCCCAGTGACAGGAGCACATAAGGAGCAGGAGACAGCAGCAGCAGCAACAACAACAGCAGGAGCACTAGCAGCAGTTGAGTCCCATGCTGCAGGAGCACATCAGGAGCAGGCAAAAGCAGCAGCAGCAGCAGCAGGAGGAGCAGGACAAGGAGAGGCAGACACAGGCCAAGCATTGACATCAGAAAAACTGGCAGCAGCAGCAACAACAGCGGGTGTCAAAGCGATAGCAGGGCGCACAGAGCCCTTGAGCTCGCCAAGAGCGGCAGCAAGGAAGTCAAAGTCAGGTCGTGCAGCACTGCCAAACGAGGCGTTTGGGCTAGAGGGGTTGGCGCTGCTGCAGCGGCTTGGGGTGCCCACAGCAGCAGCGTCCTCCTCAGATGACTCATCAGGTGATAGTTCGGGTGACTCATCCAGTGACGACGAAGAGAGCAATGCCGGCAGAGGTGAGGAACTGAGTTCTTGTATAGAGAAGCGTGTTTGGGGGTCTTGGCTTGTTCTAGAAGATTGGCATGTGTGTTGCATGTGTGGCAATTGCTGGTTTATCAGTAGCGGATAGCTCACTGTATGAGGGAACCTATTTTGCCTTCAACAGTTGCCCTCCAGAAAGGGGGATCTACTTATTCCCTGCACGGAAAAGTATGGATTGTATGGTTAGATTGTCCTGTGTCAACCACCGGGTTGACTCTAGACGTGGTCATGCCCTTTGCTCTCTATGGCGGGGCTCAAGCACCCCTGTGGTGATTACGGATTTGTGCTCATGCTGTCCATGCCTGTAATGGAGATTTAGTTTGAATCTCAAGCTTGGGCTTAGATGGTCTGATCATATACAGCATAATGCAGATCTCACAATGCCTGCTGCCGTGTCCGTTCCGATGAATGCAGGTATACATAGCAGGTGCTTGGCCCTGCTGCTTGCTGTACTCAATTGTGTGGTTTCTCTTTGTTCCAAAGTACAGTCACATTCTTACAATATGGCTCGGCCTTTTAGCGCTCTTGAACATCTTGTTATTGCCCAAGACCTGTAGCACTTGTCTCTTGATTGGACAAACATATAGATGGAAGTTTTGGACACCGCCACAAGTCATTTTGGTATGCTCACTATGGACTCTGACATCCCTTGGGGTCTTTGCCTGTTTTCCTTTGATAGGCAGGGGCAACAGCCTTCATGCTGGCTCTGGTGGGTCAACAGGTCTAGGTCTCAAACCTGTGCCCCGGGAGCCCTGCCCTGCCCTAAACCCTGCACCATCTAATGACAGCGGCACCGCCTTGGGGAGAACGGCTGGTAAAAGGCCACGGGATGTCTTGTTGGAAAAGCCTCAAGGAGGGGCAGGCTTCTCAGGGACAGCAGCGGCACGACACAGTGCTGGTCGGAAAAGAGGTGGGGGTGGAGGTGGAACATCAGGAGGAGGAGCATCCACAGGAAAGAAGAAGCAACGGAAGGAGAAAACGGGGGGCCTTGGGGGTGCTGGGACTAATTCAGTGGTTGTGTCAGGGAGGAAGGGGGAGAGGGAAATGGAGAAACGGCCATCATTGCTTGGGGCGGTGCTGTATCCTGCGACGGCTGCTGCTGCTATGGCTGCTGCTGTTGATGATGATGACGATGACAGTGATGAGGGAGATATCTATGCTGCAAGGGCCAGGAGCAACAGTGGCATGGAAGGTAAAAGAACCGGAGACTGTTGCCGGCGCACCCACTGACAGCATGTAGAGTAGATAGTCTGTTGTTGATGCTGTGGACCCTATATCTACACTTCGTGCATTTTGCCAATGCTTTGGCTAACGGAGTGGCAGCTGCTCCTGCCTTAATTTTATTTGAGTACTTTAGAAGCAGTTGCCCATGTCATATTCAGCCTCAGTGTAGGAGCTGATACTGAACGGCGGACAGTGGTACCTTGTCGCCTAGTACTATTGACATTTTGAGATATGCCATAGCAAAAGTGCCCAAATGCACAAGAATGGAAGAGGGGTATAAATGAGGTGGGTTCCCGATGACTATACGAATGGGTCTGTGTTTGCAACGCTGCGTGCCTGTCATGCCTGGACATATGGGCAGGTCACACGTGTGGTCACGGATATCAGTATAGGAATATTGTTTGCACTGGTGCTGCCCTCGGCTAATTCTGACCATCAGATCAGACAGCTACCGCATTCATCCTGCGACTTCTATGCCAGTATATTGTTACCATTGCCAAGCCTGATGCAGGGGGTCTACTGTCTTGTGATATCAGCGACAAGGTGTTGTACTGTCGCTGCTGTTTTTGTTCTTGTTTCTGAGAAGCTGTTGCATGTCTGGCTATCCATCAAGAATTAATAACACTGATTTACACTCGATAATCTACCATTATGCCGCAGGTTCTCTGTCAGGAGTATTAAAGCCCATCAGCTCAGCAGGACCCTCTAGAAGCTTGGACAGCAAGTCAATAGCAGCAGCAGCAGCTAACAAGATTTCAGGGCTGCAAGAAATGCCCTCGGTGCGGTCACACGCGCTTGAAGGACCAGCAGCAGCAGATGTGGCAGGGAAAGCAGGGGGGAAGGGGAAGGAGGCAACAAGCATGAGGACTGGGCAAAGAGCCTTGGGAGCTGCTGCTGCTGTGGGGAAGCAAAGGAGCATCAGCCAGAATGGTTTTGGTCTGCTAGACAACCCCTTGCCTCTGGCAGGGTCAGGAGCGGGGAGGGTTATTAGTAATGGAGGAGGAGGGGCTGTAGGTAAGCAGGCACGATCAAGTTCAGCAGCAGCAGCAGGTGGATTGGGAGCGGAGGCTATAGCAGGAGGGGCAGGAGGAGGAGCAGTGGGTGGAGAGGGTCCTACAGCTGGTATAGTTCCTCTCGCAGTAGCTGCTGTTACGTTGTGTCCTGCGGGTGCTTGTGCTGTGTTGAACAATGAGGCAGGCAGCGTGCCAACACCAGCAGCAGCAGCAGCAGGAGCAGTAGGGGGGAAGGAAGGGGTTGCTGCGTCAGTCGCTGAGAATGGGGAACTGGTGGTCTTCCGGGAGGGGTCGGCATTGGGGGATGATGTTGATGCTGGTGCTCCGGAGGGGGTGGGAAAGGGAGGGGTGGGTGAAGAGACGGATGGCTGGGAGAAAACAGTGTCTGTTGTGGGTGATGGGAGGACCTCAGGACCCTCGTTGCCGTTCTGTCTTGGGGACAAGCTTCAGAAGAAAGTGGCCACAGCCTCTGCTTGTGTTAGGAGTAAAAGCGGGAGTGAAGCTAGAGCGAATTGCTCCTCTCCAGCTGCTGCTGCTGCTGCTGCTGCTGGTACTGTTGTTGTTGGTGGTGGTGGTAAGCTTCCAGCAGCAACAGGTGGTGGTGGTGGTGGTGGGAGTTTGAAGGAAGGCGGGAAGCATGCCGTACTAGGGTTTAGTAAGGTGCCCCTGGGTGCTAAACCTCAGCCATCAAAGGCATCAGCTGACGATCCGTTGCAGCAGCTGATGAAGCCAGGAGGGAAGCCCAGGGGTCTGCTGAGGGCTAGGGCAGGAGTACTGCCTGCCAAGAAGTTGGTGGGGACGGCGGGTGGGGAAGCGGCACCAGTCACGCAGCATGGACAAGATAAGGTTTCTTCAATGGGAAAGAGGCAGGGTGATATTGTGCAGGTGAGTGGTGGGTGGAGGAAAAGGGGAGGAGATGCAAGACTTTGCAGTGGCTTTGAGGAACCCTTCCATAGATGATTGTGGACAGTGGGTGCGATACAGTCCAAGGCATTGGTTGTTTTACTGACAGGTGGACATGACAAGTGGGTTGTGTTTTGATTTGTTGCATACAGCCTTAGCAAACATCCTTTGTTGATGCGAGTTTGAGGCCAAGGATCTGTTGGTTTGGCTGGGGAGGACCAGCAAGAGAGGGGTGAGTGCTGCTGGCATGCTAAGGCAGCAAGCAAGTGTTCGGGTGTCATTGGTCTACATCAGATAGCATCTGCAGAAGTTACTTTGAAGTGACAGGTGCCTGGTGATGCCCCCACTGCTGCTGGTCACTTGGCTATGGCTCTTTGTGACAGCAGTAACGATAGCACACAAGAGTTGTAGATGGTTTGATAACCATGCCCAGATCAAGATGGGAAGATTAGGATATGCACTTTCCAGGTGCACCACAGGGAGGTTTCTTGTCTTCACGCAACTGGTACTTCTTCCCTTTGCACAAATCCAGAGTACAGGCGTCTGGGCTAATTGATGATAACAGTGCACTTGATGTAAGAATTCACGATCGAAAGAAGAATGGCTTTGGCGTCCAACTATAGCTGCTACCTCGAGCAATTTTAACACAGTGCACAGCCCCTGCCCTTCAGCTCCTGCAAAACTCCAGTCAATATGTAATGTGGGCCAGGTGACTGCCAAGGAAGAACAGCTGCCGTTTTGCAGAGGATAGAGAGAGGATGTCCATTGTTGTATTGGTACTCTGCATTTGTATTCACTCATGCCTGATCCATTGCCCATCTGTATGAACAGGTTCTCAAAAAGGCAGCGGGAAAGCCTGTGTTCAAGCAGTCCAAAACCAAGCAGCAGGAGCAGCAGCAGCATGGACAGCAGCGGCAACAGCAGCAAGGGCAGCGCACCCCAGCGACCCCCACCCCGACCCCCACCCCGCCTGACAGTCCTGGGCCAGGGGGCCCAGGGTGGGAGGCGCCCGAGCATATGCAATCAGGTGATGGAACGACTGCTACTATGGCTGCAGCTGCGACAGCTGCTCGGCAGAATCAGAGGCGGGGATCAGCAGAAGCCGATAGCTTGCAGCGCAAGGGTGGACAGCAGGAGAAGCCGAGGCACGCTCCAGGGAGGGGTGAGAGTGGGAAAGGGCACTGTTCGGAGGAAGAGCAGCAGCAGCATAGGGGGGTTGTGGGGCAGGCGGTGAGGTTTTATCACCAGCAGAAGCAGGAGGACTGGAGGTGGAGGCCTGACCAGCAGCAGCAGCAGCAGCAGTCCGAGCCACAGCGCCAGCAGCAGCGGCGGTGGAGGCCTGAGCAGCAGCAGCAACACCAGTTGGAACAGCAAAGGGAAAAGAGGAGCAGCTCCCAGGAGCTGGAGCAGCAGAAGGGGTGTCTGAGCAGTGGTGAGCCTGCTTGGAGACAGTTGCAGGAAGATGGGTACAAGCCTTATCGGGACCTGCACCAGCAAGGAGAGCAGCAGCAGGAGCTGAAACTAGACCGAGAGTGGCAGCAGCAGCAGCAGCAAGAGCAGGGTAGGGTGCATGGGACCAGCACCCAGCATGAGCAGCAGCAGCAGGGTGGAGGAGGTGCATGGAGAGAGGAGGAGAAGGGGGTGGGACCGCTCATGCGGCTGCGGGAGAGGTACCGTAATAAGAGGGCAGGGGATGGAGGGGGCGGGGGGAAGGCGGTACATAGCTTGGACGATTGGATGCAGAGCAGTGCTGCTGGTGGGGACATCATGGACAATGTTGCTTCTGCTGCTGCTGCTGCTGATGGTGGTGGTGGTGGTGGTGATGGTGATGGGACGGGATATGGTGGAGGCATTCAGGGGATTGCTGGTGCAGAGCGGGGTGCAGACTTGGCTGCTTGCGGCGAGCGGCAAGTTGGTGTGAATTGTGCCCCACCACCAGGAGCAGCAAAAACTCACTTGTTGCCCGCACTTGCTAATGGTGGTCCTTCTGCCCAGGATCAGGACCGTTTCCACGGTATAGAAAAGGCCAATGCTGGTGACGATCCACAGCTGTCGCATGTTGTAGCTGATACAGCTGTCAGTTCAGGTTTTGACCTCGGCACCCACATTCAAATCTTAGGTCAGCAGCTGCAGCTACCTCGGGTTCATGGTCCTGAACCAACGTGGGTGGAACCTTTGCAACAGCAGCAGCAGCAGCGGCAGCAAGCTCCTGGTGTATGGTCAAGTGATGTGCAGCAGCAGAATAACCACCAACACCAACTACAGCAGCAGCAGCAGCAGAAGGTGCAGCCGCCATGGCACACTGCAGTGCAGCATAACAAGCAACAACCCAACCACCATCAGCAGCAGCAGCCGGGGCAGCAGCAGCAGGAGCAATCACAACCAGAAGAGCAGCAGGGCCGTCAGCTGCAGCTGCCTGCATGGCACTCTAGCCGTTTGTCAGTGCAGCCACCTCTGCCCCAGCCGCAGCAGCAGCAGTCGCCCATACCCAAGTTTCCTCCTGGCTTTGGCAGAAGAGTTGCTGTGCCTGGATCATCCCAAGTAAGCAACCCTGCTGAGGGAGCAGACGTAGGAGCTCCCTTTCTGCTGACGGACTCCTCATCAATTGGCAACCACCAGCAGCAGCAGGAGGAGCAGCTGGAGCAAGGTGGTGCCATGCCGCTTTTCAACCAGCTTATCCCCCCCTCCACGACACTGCCGTTGCAGTCGCCGCCATTTTCCATACCTGCTTTCTCAATGCAGCAGCAGCTTCAGCAGACAGGTGGACCCATGTCGAGACCCATGCCCCAGGTGCACCGCCAAGCAGAGGCTGTGCATGAGCCTCTTCTTCCAGTCCCTCATATGTCATCAAATGATCAGCAGCAGTATCAGCAGCAGCAGCAGCCTGCGGCTCCATCACTCCTCATGGGTCAGCCGCTGCAGCAGATCAGGCAGATGCCACAGGATTACCAGCAGCAGGTGCAGCAGTCAGCTACGGTTCCATCGGTCCTAATCAGTCAGGGGCCGCTGCCGATTATGCAGATGCCTTCTGATCGACATCACCTGCAGCAGCAGCAGATGCAGCTGCCAGTGCCATCATCTGCCATGGCCCCGCTGCCGGTGCTGTCGATGCCTCAACGGCTGCATGCAGTAGTGCCAGCTGCTGCTGCTGTTGCTGTGGTGCAGCCATGTATGGAGGCTGGCTTCATGCCTGAGGTGGATGCATTCCAACCTCCATTGCCTCCGCCTTTGCCTTCAGATCACCAGCCCCTTCAGCAGCAGCAGCAGCTTGTGCCAAGGGGCGTGCAGTTCCAGCAGTGGTGGAAAGGCCAAGAGCAGCAGCAGCAGCAGGCGCAAATGCAGCCACCAGAGACGGGGGAGTTCAGTCCCTCTTGGGCTGGTGAGGCGGGCGCAGACGGGGTGGAGGATTTCCTGCCGCCCTTGCCACCCCCGCTGCCGCCGCCTCTCCCGGAGGAGGATGAGGAGATGTTGGAGCCGGAGGTATTAGCAGCAGCAGCTAATGTAGGGATGGCGGCTGCGAGAGCAGCACTAGCAGCAGCAGCGGCAACGGCAGTGGAAGAGATCGAAGCAGCATTGGCAGACGGCAGTAATGGTGGTGGTGGTACCTTCGCAGGGTTGGGAGCAGCGCTCCGAAGCTCCAACTTACAGCAGCAACAGGAGCAGGAGAGTGAGCAGGGTAATAGCGGGCACAATCAGCAGCAGCAGAAGCAAGGGAACCAACTCCTGCAGAAGGTACAGCCGCTTGCTGCGCGACTGGCTGCCCTTGGCGGTGGTCTTGAACAGCAACAGCAGTGCCAACAGCAACATCAGCAGCAGCTGGAAAGCAGACAGTCTCAGGCGCCTATGAGATCTGCAGCAGCAGTAGCAGCCACTGCTCCTGCCACCACCACCAGTAGTGCAACAACAGGTGCAGGGTTCACAGTTGTGGCCTCGACTGCTGCTGCTACTGTTAGTGGTGGTGCTGCTGGGGCTGGTGGAGGTGCTGGTGGGCTTGCAGGTATACGCTTCCGGCTGCAAGCAGCACCCTCTGCAGCTGCTTGTGGTCATGGTCGTAAGGTACAATCAGCAGTTCAGGCACCTGTTGTAACTGCACCACCACAAGCACCAGCCCCAGCCCCAGCAGCAGCAGCAGCAGCACCTACTGGGGAGGATGCAAGTACAGGGAGAGAAAATGCAGCACAGCTGGCTGAGAGTGAGTTAGGGGTTCAGAAGGTGGATGGTCCGGCAGCTGGTGGTAGCAGCAAGGTGGGAACGGAGGTGGGTGTGGGTGTTGGGAGTGGCAAGATTGGGGATGAGAGGCTAAGGCGGATAGCTGCCGAGTTGCGAAGGGGTAAGGAACGGCACAGCGCACGGCACGGTGGCAAGGATGAAAATGGGGAGCGGCGGTCCTTGCATAGGGCGGAGCTGGCGCGAGGAGACCGGAGCAGCGGGAAGGAGAAGCATAAGGAGAAGGAGCGGGACAGGGAGAAGGAGAAAGAGCGGGACAGGGAGAAGGAAAAAGAGCGGGAAAGGGAGAAGGTGAAGGAGCGAGACAGGGAGAAAGACAGAGAGCGGGGAAGGGAGAAGGAGAGAGAGCGGGGCAAAGAGAAGGAGCCAGAGCAGGGACGAGAGCACGATTTGGACAGAGGGAGGGAGAGGCAGCGGGCAAAGGAAGGGGAGAACCAGCAGGGAAGGGGTCGGGAGCAGGGAAGGGCTACCGAAAGGGAGAGTCATCACGTTCAAGTAAGCCCTGGGACTAGAAGCCCAATCCCTGGATTTAAGGCCTGGTCTCAGGGCCCCGGGTTGAACCAGCACCATAGGCCCCATAGTCCAGGGTTTAGGCCATCGCATCCTGGGGTAAGAGGGAGGCACAGTCCGTCGCCGGATAGTAACCGTGCTCGCCTTCTAATCGGCAGCATCGGTCCCTCAGACCGTACTGCTGCATCTGGTGATCGTTGGCGGCCATCGGATAGGGCGCCCCCAGAGTCTGCTCCGCGCAGGTTAGTGGGTGGTGTGGATATACGGGACAGTCGAGATTTAGCAGGCAGGCCTTATGATGCTCAAAAGGGGTATGATGAAGGGCCTGGAGCGGTTTTGAGGAGGTTCCCGTCTTCTCCTCGTGGGCCAGTAGGGGGGTCTTGGAAGGGGCCAGGTGCCATGGGGGAATCACGTGATGTGGGGAGGGCTGATGGGTTTAGGGAGGGCAGGATCCTGCTTACCACCACAGCTCATATGTGCTGGAGCAGCAGCAGCAGCAGCTACGGCACAGATACTGATGGACAATGAGCATAGGAAATAGAGCAGGTCCCTCCGGCTTTTTGTGTGCTGGCAGTGTATATACAACAGTAGGGCACCAGCAGCACGGTCTAGTGCAGGCTGCAGGAATTTTGGAGTGAGGATTTGCTAAGAGAGACCACTGCACAGCCCTCCGGGCCGTGCAGCATCGCAGCATAACTCTAACTAGTTTTAGTGTGTTGCGGTCTAAGGATTTGTGAGAAAGGAATTGTGCTAGATAGCGATAAATTTGTACCAGTAATGTTACTTGTGGAGCAGTGATGGAGTTAAACAGTGGTACCATTTACAGCCAGGGGATTGGATGCATGAGCAGACCATTTCCGAAGCCGGTTGCTGCTGGTCAAGCGCTTGGGGGACCAGCAAATTGTGGAAGGGTTTTGCTCACCACTTTGTGAGGGATGAGGCCTAGTGGCCAGGGAGAGGTGCTTGGAGACGGAAAGGTTGGGGCTACAAAGACTGTTCTTGCTCAGGCTAAAGGTAGGCAAAGGAAAGCATTAGATGGGTTCTGTGGATGTATGTATGAGAAGACTATGTTAATGCAGTGTGTTAGTTGAGGCCGTAAGCAATTGATTGAGATGGGATCTGGGCAGCCGCACATATGTACAGCAGTACCTGTTCGGTTTCGGTGGCTTTTTGTGATAATGGTGGTCAGTTGTGGACTTGGGTATGACGTTAAAGGGAGACCCAGACTACATACATGTTGACTCGAGGAGAATCGTCACAGCGGTGATCTTGTAAGGGAGCTAACTTAATGAACAGCATTGTGCATTTGGTTTAGTATACGGCAGTATGTGTACAGTATACTTTGCCATTCCATGCTTAATCTTGTGGATGCCGGGCTCGGAAACTATGGAGTCTGCTTATGGCTTTTGCTGTTGATGAGCATGCTACTGTTGCCAGCCCACGTGGATTGGCCTGCAAGCTGAATTCGTTGGTAGTCTGGCATACAGTGTGCAGTACTGCATCAGTGCACCTCAAAATGTCGCCCAGCAACCTCCACGAAGGGCCAATGTCGAAGCCTGAGTCTGCACCATAATGTGCTGAGTCACAGGTCAGCAGTAGATCACTAAGTAAACTAATGCACCAGGATCGGAAAAGGCGTGTTCTTCGATGCAACCGGGATCGAGAGTTCGGGAGGCCTCGGGCTTGACAATCAAGGCTATGTTGTGGCTATTTCGCATACATTGCAAGCTTCCGTCAACGCATATTTGACCCCGATGAGTAGTTATTTCCCAGTGCTTCCGGGCTTCCTTCCTTTTCTGCATCTGCGAGGCAGATTGAGGAACGGCTGTGAACTCTTGCGGCTACAACATAAATATCCAACCAAAGGATTAGGACCTGCACAATTACTTATATTTATGCGTTGCTGGCAGCACTGCTGTGCAATGTTGCGTCTGCGTCTAGCATTGCCTCGGGTGAGTGAGCATCAAGGGCACTCCTCTGCCAGCAGCAGTTCGTGACTCGGCGTTTGACTCACGCGCGTGTATTTACTAGCCGATGCAGCCTGAACGTTCATGTAACTTCCTCTGGCTAGCGCAGGGAAGGTTGATCGCCGAGTGCCATACTATGTGGTGGAAGGCTGCGACTACATGCTGGAACCCCAGCAGAGCTGTGGTCAGGAGGAGTTTGCACCAGCAGTTGGCTGCTGTCCTATAGGGCATATCTGCAAACAGTCAGGCCGAAGTCAGGTACGTACCTCTCATATGCGATTCTCTGATATGCACGACCTTAGCATGCCATGCCCGACACTACAAAGCTCTTGCCGCAGATCTTCCAATGCCAGGAGGGGCCAGCAACTTATGACCTAAGCCCACAAGGATGCAAACAAGCGCCTACCCATGGGCCATGTGGTAAGTGAGCTAGCGGTCGCATGCTTCTCCACTACTAGGCCTTGAGTTGGAAAGACAGAAATGTCAGTAGTAGGAATAATGCTGCCTGGCCATCGCTTGGAGCTTATATACCATGGTAATACAGCCCTTACAAGCGTATTCTGCTACAGCCCATAGCCGGGAATCCCCGCGGACGCTTCCTCATGACTATGCCAGTAAGACAAAGCCAGGATGACTAATGATATAGCTCTAGATAGCCGGGTCATGTTCAACATCTCACTGCGGGACATAGGCTGTTGCGCCTCTGCATGATCTACCTTCATATTGTTTCCTCACCCTGCCTGGCCTCTTGTTGACGGTGCACTAACGTAGTGCACCTTTTGCACTACGTAGTGCAACCTGGGATGCTCCTTTTGCTCACAAGTTGTGAGCACTGAAAGGAGCAGCCCAGCCCCAGACGATTTGCTGACTGTTCTGCGCCCACTGTGCCGGCCCGTCAGGGACCCGCAACCCCAGGCTGCATGATCTACCTTCATATGTACCTTACTCCTACTTAGCAATCTCTCTCACCCCTACTTTCTCACCGATTTAAGCCAAGCAGTGTTTGGTTGCTTCGAGGTAGCCACCTTCTGTCTAGCCAGACCCTCAATATTGCATTGTTCCAATTTTCTGTGTTTGGTGAGAGCCTGAGTTACGGGGCCTATGGCACGTTGGCCAGCTCTGCTACATCATGAAACGTAGTAATAATGTTGTCGATTTCCCCGCAGGTGATATTGATGGCAGCAGTTCTACCTACTGCTGCCCAGATGGCTTCACTTGTGTGAAGCAGACAACCCCTCGGGGAACAGACCTAACACCTGTGAATGGACAGGGGAGCCTATCATACCCCCTCCAGGTTACCGAGCCAAGCCAGACATGCTGCCCACTGCCGCTGCTGCCGGCACTACTGCTACTTTCCCGAGTGACACCCGAGCTGAGCCTGCTGCAACCGAAACCACTACACCTGCAACTACTGCAACGGCTACAGCTGCTGCAGCAGTAGCCTGTGCTACACCCTGCACTACATCCACCCTCCCGACCGGCTGCAGCGTCACCGGCAGTAGCACCACCCGTTGGCAGGCACCCTCTTGCAAGTGCTACGACGTGTCACTCTCCATGTCCGGTGCCCCATCACCTTTGGAAGTTAATAGCACAGGACAATGGGTGCAACGAGGGACCAATACTCCTGCTCGTATCAGTGGCATCAATTGGTTTGGGTTTCACAATGGGCAGACCATGGTGGACGGGCTGTGGTCCAGGTACCAGAACGCTTCCCTTGGGGATTTTCCGACAGTACTGAAGAGGATTAAGCTCCTGGGGTTCAATGGGCTCAGGTTGCCCTTCACGTTTGCAGATCTGGACAAGGCACCAAGCCAAAGGATCTATGTCAGTGGTTGTAAGGTAAGTGACGCTGATGGCAGCAGAGACTCTGATGTCAGCATAGGCTGCTTCTCGGCAACTCTTTCTCTTTTGTCCATTCTGTTTCTGTTTTGTGTAGAGATGCACATGGCTAAGGTCTTGGCAACCGCAGGAAAGAGCCCCGGAGCTCACCTGCTTGTGTTGCATAATAATTGATGTAAAGGTTACTAGAGGATTCACAGGAGGAGCCTTCAGCGCATGATTACATGCTCAATGCATCTTTGCCACTTCGACAGGCGTTCACTATTTAGGCATATGATCAGCATTGGCAATGCTGTTACTAGATAGCTTAGGACTCCGAGTCCTCCTGAGTGGGGACCTGTGGGCACAAGCAAGTCTGCTATTCCTTTCATATTTAGTTTTTCATCAGTCTTCATCATTAAATATGATGTCAATCGCAGCCATGGGGCTATTAAGTGCCCTTTATAGTGACAATATACCTAAAACCTTGGAGCTCTGGAGCTTTGTCTTGCTGACCTTGTAGAATGAAAAAGTTCCACAAGATGCATGCACACTACGCAGACATGCTACACACACTACTTAAGGACCCGTTTTTCCTTCCTCTGCCTGCACCCAAACCTCTCAGGTGGACACTGTGACAGAGTTCAGGAGGAGCCTAAACCCTACCTACACAGCTGTGAGCCCCAGCCCCAGCCAAGACCCAGCCGCGGTTTACCTGTCCCCCACCTCTTGCCCCTATGACAGCGCTCCCACCACCAGCACCCTGGGGAGCCTCTCATTGAGTAACAAGCATGTACCAGGCAGGCAGGACAGCACTACATGGAACCGATGTTTCTGGGTCTTACAGTCTGCGGTGGGCCAGGTGAGGGAGGGTCTCTGATCAGATACTAATCAGTAACTAGTACCATGACAAGGTATAAAATATACGGAGGCTACTCACCTGTCCAGGGGGTCCTGCTGTCACTCGGGTGGGGTATTTGGTTTGTCACTAGTACCGGAAATGATGATTTTAAAAGTAGTTTTAATGTTTATATGGAGCCCAGCCCCTGACTGGTGGCTGCTGCAGTACTACAGGCCCCAGGAAATCGAATTATTGGGAGGCCAATTGTACGGGTCATGCCACCCGCTTAGTAAAGAGGGCGGGTTACTAGTTATTTGGAGGTCAGGCTGGCATCTTGTCTCTTAAGGCAAGACATAGCTATATGGCTTGTATTCTTTGGCTTTATGAGCTATTGCTGCGAGCTTTCATGGATGCCTTTTTGGGCTGGTTGATATTCTGATGATAGCTGATGGTGCCCAATCAAGGAAGTCAAACAAAAGGCAGTTACACCTAAATCGCATGTTACATGTGCTCTTGATAAGTTTAGACTGGTCGCAGTGAGGTAGAAATATGAGAGACATTTTCTGCAAGCTAGGGCACCTTGGGTGTCAGGTAGGCTCACATGCAGAAACGGTCATTTTTGTTTGTTTGTTTGTTTGGTTTGTTCATACCATGGCCTCAAAAGCGAAGGGCAGATCACTAGTGGGAGGCCGTGCGGGCATCAAAACAAAGCACATATGGTGCCCTTCCTAGCCACTCCGCTTTGCCACGAGCTAAGTCAGCTCGGCATGATGCCGTGCACTCATGCCGAGCTGCACCTGGCTTTGGCAGTTTGACCGAAGCAAGCAGTAAGCGTCCAGTGTTGCTCCAGTTCCTCTTCCCGATCACAATTACAAGAAAGCAGGCATTTGCAGTTATGAAATCCGCAAGTCTGAAATCCGCAAAAGATCTGGTTCGATCTTCGAGACCGAATCTGACTAATGCGCTTTGTGCCTTTTGCCTGCAACGTTCCGCCCTGCCGGACGACAAAGAGATACAAGACATCAGCATGTACTACAACCCCCCAAGCAGTAATGCCCCGTCCAGCACATCTCATCAGCCAACATTGCTGACGCCAAAACAGCTCAGCAAAATGGGTTACCCCAAACAAACAAACGGCTCTGAGTCCCTCCGGGACGATTCTGCCACCAGTCAAGATGTCGTAACCACTGACCGATGCACATGATACAGCTCAACAGTCATGACTTGCTGACCCTAATCAATACACAATCAGTGTGACGGTACACACCCCAATGTTCTGGCTGACTTCCTGAAGTTATACATGAGTGTTCTGATTCGTGCTATTTGGGCTCAGGCACATCATGCCAACCCGTTTTACATTAGTGTATGACTGGCGCTGACATTCGACTCCGTTCACGCTACACAGGCAGCAACTGTCATGCAAGCCAGATCGGAATCGGTTACATAGTACTCGAGCACAAGAAGCACAACAGTAGACTGCGAGCGCAAATGCGCGAGCACGAGCCAACCCCAGACCAACACACAAACACAGAAGTACCAAACCCAATCGCTACCGAGAGCGCTGCTTCACCGGAGCTCATGGAAGCTCAACAGACACACCAAGCTTGAACCCTAGTAACTCCCACAAGTGACACCACCGCATTCGAGTGCCACCCCAGGATACTCAAGGTCTCACTCAGTCAAACACCTTGCTGAGACACATTCACTGCATACACACATATGCGTGACAAAGACCCTCCAGCCATGGTTGACGCCAGCACTACACTGGATGACCTGGAAACGCAATTAGCCACTGCCCTACCAACAGCCCCACCCCTCCGGTACAATTGGAAAAACTATGTCTACACAGATGGTAGCTACAAGCAAACAAGCCACAAAGCATCACCAATAGATGCAGAGTGTGATGCCCCAGGCATAGGGGCAGGAGTGTACTTCCCCCCACAAGCAGCCAATGAGGACGATGAACGTGGGGTTCCAATTGTCCCTGCAGGCGACAGCCAACCCCAGAACACCATAAACAGGGCAGAACTGGTTGGTATCCTTGCTGCGCTGAGGCATGGAGCCCACATGATAGCCACCGACAGCCTCAGCTCAATGTACCAAATCAAAAAGATGCTGCGACGCCCACAAGATCTCCTAAATCACCAGCACTGTGAGCTAATTAAAGAGATAGTAACCGAGATCGTCAACAGGGGATGGACTGAGGACAACCCTTCACAAGGTCAAGGGCCATGCTTCCATAATCGGTAATGAAAAAGCGGACGCAATCGCTAAGGCGGCTGCGACAGGGGACACCTCCGACTATGAGGAATGTGAGAAGTACGAAAGTCCTAGTAACAACAGGTTGACCCAATATTGGCCGCACAAGACCCAATGGAACAATCGTTGGTCACGGACCAATGGGCAGCGCACGTTGATTGACCGTTTCAAGCGGGTGAACCCTTTGACAGACCTTCACGACTCGGTACGTCATTACTGCCACCAAAAGAGTCGCTTTAAAATTTCAAATTTGGGATGGCAAACAGAGCTACCTTTTATTTCGAGGCTTTTAAAAGGATTGAGGAAAGACTGGACCTGCCTGCTAGCAACGAGTACATGACCTCGGGAAAAATCAAGTATGCAGAACGAAAAACCGCTTTGCGCTACCGGTACGGGACCATGTGGACAAGGAAGATGGCCTATAGGTGTGGACATGCACCTAGTAGCAAATGTCTCCTGTGCGGTGACGAGGATGGCGGACACCACACAGCCTCAGGATGCCCAGCTTTGAAAAGAATGTACATCAACAGGCATAACAAGGTCGGCCGACTAATCATGACAAGAGTGTTAAGGGGACGCAAAGGAGCATTTGTCATTCAAATGGACCTTGGATCAACTGAAAATTGTGCAGAAGACGGCATCATGGCCCACCAGTCTAGAAACATCCCGTGGGAGCCCCTTCCAAGGGGACTAAAGGAGGCAGTGCAACAAGCACAAGGCACCACCGATAAGCGCCCTGATGGTATGCTCTACAAACCCAAGAATGGAAACAACCCAGCAGAGTACTGGATATTAGAGGTCAAGATCTGCAGGGATTCAGACCCAACAGGCCAGCAAAGCAAAGCTGATTATCAACACCAAGTACTCATTGACAAAATCAAAGACATAGACCCCACTGCCAAAGTATGGTACTATCCCTTGCTTGTCGGAGTTGCAGGCACCATATACAACAGTACCACCATGAATCTTCAAGCCCTCGGTATCAAAGGGCAAGCTCTAAAGCAATGCATTTCAGAAGTACATACTGCAGCAGTCAAGTCCTTACACAGCATATACACAACAAAAAGAAAACTGGAAAAGCCCAAAGAGCCTCAATGGCACAGGAGGAACTACAAGAAAGTAAGCTAACAAAAGCGGGTGGGCGGAAGCCCACCCACGGATGTAACTATCCTATGGTAGGCTGGCCCAGTGTAATCCTTACACCAATGGGCCCCTCCCTTAATCTTACGCGGGAGGGCACCTCACGCCCCTCCTTGCGTAGCTCTCTCTCTCTCTCTGCAACGTTCCGCTTGTCTCGAATCTTCTGTGATTGCTCGCCCTTTAAGTTGAGGCGCTTGAATATTTTTGCCAAAGAGCATACAGTTTGCAGGAAATTACGTTCTAAAAGAGGTGCTCAAAGCGCTTACGGTATCAAGATAAGTGTTTTGCCACATAGTCACTTATGTTTCGTGCCGATGAGGTTTAAACCAGGAAATTTCCTGGCCTCTCCACGCAACAGCTTCTACTCTCTGTCATTTTTGAATACGTGAGGTGGAACAGGAAATTTGCATGTTTACTTAAGCCTAGCAGTAGCCTAAGAAGATATGTTGCAGCATTTTTAAAAAAAAGTTTACGGAGGTCTTCAAAGGGAAGGGCATGCGTTACGCTTGTTTAGTATTCGATTCGCTTCGAGGATTTTACACGGGTGCAGGAGGCTTATTGGAAATGCGATCAAAAGATGCACACCCACAGAACAAACCCCCAACTTAAGCCTCTGAAAAGGCACAACCCGAGGAAGAGGGAGAGGAGAGACACAGGAGTGACCAGCCCGTGACTGGAACACACCTGGATAACCACGTAAATCACCTGCCTTCTGGCAGATAGCACAGACCATATATAGCAATGACATGCGAACAAAACCTCCCACATTGCAACAGGCTCATGAGCAAGCATAGTGCGTCCTGTAAACTGCAAATGGGTATATGAGGCAAGTGCATGGAATGACAGACATACATACATAAAGGACACTATCTGTGCTGAACCCAACTTTACAAAAAATGCAGCTAGAGCTGCATGACAGCGCAAGCCGACCCTAGGAAAACAACCTGCTCCAAAGCAAGGTTAAACCTGCCTGAGAACTCGGGGAGGGACTACCATCAGCCGCTGTTTGGACACCCATACAAGCATATTCATTGTTGTGAATACCCCCAAAAAGCAAGTTGGCCAATACTGCCCAATATATATCTCCGGTCACATTCAAAGTGAGACCAAGGGCCCTAAGCGATCCCATTGACTACTTACTTGTCGTTGTGGTCTAGTAAGTAGGCTTCCCGAGCGACTTCGGTTGGCAAGACCCGGGTTCGATTCCCGGCGGCGACACCGCCTTCTGTGCGAAAGGTTCCCAAATATGGGATAGGGTTCCGAGTAGAGGGCTAGATTGCGGTAGAAAAACAAATGGTCCCAGGATGGATGCGGTAGCTGTCCAAACTGATGGTCAGAATTGGCCGAGGGCAGCACCTACAAGGGCGAACATTTTCACCATTTCACCACTTACACTTAATGCAGTGCTATTGCAGGGCTTTTATGTGGGTGTGGACTTCCACTTTGAGCAATCAGGCTTGCAGAACAATGCAGCCCCTTTTTGCTGCTGAGTGGAGGCGCTTCTGGCGTGACTTGGTGTCCCTCCCCACCTATGCAAGCCACCTTCCTGGAAGGGTGTTACCTGAGCTGGCTAATGAATAAGACAAGTTTGGCTGCAAGTGGGACACAGGGGTCACAGGTGAGGAAGCTATTGGAACACTGGTGAATATAGTATTCATTGTTGTTTTCTTGAGTTTTAAAGTGGTTTACCTTAACATGATATAATGTGGGAGCTACCTTGAGGACACGTTATCTCAACAATGGGCTACTCAACTGCGGCCATTGGTGTAATTGTTACACTGGGGCAGCCCATAATAAAATGAGATCATTGGGTGGGCTTCTGCCAGCCGCCTTGTTTCAGCTCTATTACCAGTGTCCTGCTGGGTCGTTTCCATGCTTAGGTTTGTAGAGGAGACCGTTGAGCCTTTTTGTCGGTGGTGCCTTCTGCTTGCTGCGCTGCCTCCTTTAAACCCCTTAATGTTTATACATACACACGATATCTCAGGATCCCAGGGCATCACAAAGTAAGCATTTGTCCTGCTTCCTTTATTTGCTTCACCTTCTTAGGTTGCTCAGTGCCATACAGAACCTCTATCGAGCGTGCTGCTGCCAGTGACCCAGGCACTCCCCTCATCCTTGTTAATGGTGTAGGTCAAACCGGCCTAGGTTTCAACTGGGGCGATGGCTTTGCCACTGATGCCCAAACCCTCACCAGTGCCCCAGCAGGGGTTAGTGACCCCAGGGGCTTCTTCGGGGCTGATGATGTGGTGACTCGAGGGTTTAGGACTGTGCTTGCACCTCACTCATGTGTACGGGCCATCTGTAACGGGGCAGACAGTGGCAAACAGCTTTGGCAGCATCTTGTGGGAGCGGTTGAGCAAGTCCGCTTGGGGTTCAAAGCACCCTGCTACGAACCTGACTGCGGTTGGCATCAGACACCAATATGCAGGTGGGTACTGGGACTAAACTATCCTGAGTAGGGTTTAGGGTTTTAGGATGTGGGGTTAGGGTTTAGGGTGGATGTGTGTAATGTCATTGTGTGTAGTCTGACTTCTGCTGACCGAGTTGCATGACATAGGGAGATGTGGCGGCAAATATGATTATATGATTTCTTTTGCTGTGGGCTTGGAGCGACAACATTGGTGGTCAGCATTACCTAGCAGCCGTCTTGCGGTTGCCACACCTAAAATGTTTGTTTGCTTGTTCTTGGCCGAGAGCCTTCTTTGCTGTAAAATCACTTGATCTGGCTAAGGCTGCAGAGGCTAATCATATTGTCATAGCAAAAAGTCCCATAGGCCCTGCACCTCAACTAGCTGTTACAAACACAGCAATGTGGAACAAAGGAGGCAGGGGGCCCCTTGAGGGATTGCATTGTCATGGACTGATTCCGCAGAGGTTTTGAAGCGGGCACTGACTTCCCTTCCTAATAGCCCATGTGGTTTTTTTAGAATGGGTGTGCTTCATCATGGGCGTCGTGAACAGTCTTTTGGTGTCTAATAGTCTCCGCTCTTGTCGTCCTAGCTCTTGGTATGCATAGCTACACACACTAACAAACTGGTTGGAGTCATGTGGCGGGTGCTGCACGGTCCAAGGGCTGCGCAGTGATCTATCTCATAAATCATGAACAGTCCCGCCATGTTTTCCCAAGTGACATAAATCACACAAGAATTTGTTTCTTGCTTTACATCTGCACCAAGGATGATGAACACTCCAGTTTGCTGTTATGCAATGCTTATAACATCGTGAATTACCTTTCATTACTAGTCTTGCTGCGTTGCGTGCAGTGGGTCCCACCGAGTTTGGTAGCAATTGTGATCCCTTCAATGGCGCTGGATCGCGCGTGTGCAGAGATGATGCTAACTTCATTCTTGAGGGATTTCGCCTCTTATCTGAGGAATGAGACCATCACCCCAACTAGCAGCAGCACAAGCTACAGCCACGACCCAATCAGAGTTTGGTTCTGGTGGGCTTGGAATGCTAATAGTGGTGATACTGGGGGCATGGTCAGCCCCTCCCTTAATCTTACGCGGGAGGGCACCTCACGCCCCTCCTTGCGTAGCTCTCTCTCTCTCTCTTTGGAAGCATGGTCAATGGCGCCAGACCTGGGCCTTGGTACAACCATTGTGTGGTATAAGGCTAGGTACCTTGAGGGGTTGGGATTGTGCCCCTGGTCCAGGTCTGCTGCTTCCTGCTTGCCATGATAGAGAAAGAGAGAACTACGCAGAGAAGGGGGGAAATCCCTTCTTGCAGACGTTAAGGGAGTGGGCCCTGACCTAATATAGATAGGCCCACTACCATTGGCATGATACTCTGTACCTGTTTCAGGGAGGCTCTTACCCATATTGGGGCAGTGGAGGTTTTGGGTGCTTTTGACCTACTTAGCTGGTGGACCTCATGTCTAGGCATATGTTGCCATACATGCCGAAGACAACCCGTATTCTGTGTGACGGCTTGCTGTTCTTTGTGACAGCTTGAGGTGCGGGGCCTATGGCACTTTTTGCTATCGCATACCATGAACTGTAATAATACATGTTTCAGATACATCACTCAGGTGCAGTCCCTGGCGAAGCGAATTGGGCTTTGGAGTCTGTGTAAAGAAAGAGCCATGGACACGTCAAACCACAGAGAGGTGCAGACTCTATAAATGTTTGAGAGAGATCACTGCGCATCTGGCCCTGGTTCTCTATTCCTCTCTGTCTGTGTGACATTGTGGCAAGGACTACCATGCAATTCTCACAGACGTAGTGCCACGGGGCCTCTTTCTACTAGGAAAATGGGCTGCAAGAGTGCCGCTATAGGCAACATGGTGGACGGCAGGGGTATGGCACATTACAGGATTTTGTGTGGTGAGTGCGAGTTCCCATGTATGGACCTTTGATAGAGATATCAAGCATGTACGGGCTTTTCAGTTGGCCTGCTGGCCCGGTGCTGGGAGGGGGTCCCAGTCCCCCAACATGTTTAACCTTGTATCACTGTATCTGATCTGAACTTATGAAGGCCAAGTGCGGCCGAAACCGGCCAACCCCTGCTTAGTGTAAGACATAATTGGGACTTTCTAGGCTACCCCAATGTCGGTCGCTAGGTACCGTGTGCTGTTACGAACCGCACTCTTTGACCCCATAGTCCCCTTTCTGTTCTCCACATACTAAGAAACTGGATGCCGCGGGCGCTGCACGGCCCATTTTGAGACTAAGTCGCACAGTCACAGCACCCGTACGCTGGGGTTTAAGGTCTACTGAAACATGTTCAGACTCTGGCAACTGGCCAGGAGCATCATGATACAACTGTATGTCATACCTAATAGGACCAAACCGTCGCTGCTCACTGTTGCCGCACCTTAAATTTTTGTTTGTTTGTTTGTTTAGGGTCCTGAGGTAAGGGACCACAGAACAACTTAGTGCCACGTCTAATCTCATGCAGCAACTTCATGCGTTTACTGTGCTGCAAAAGGGCACTTTTCTGAGCTTTAGGCACAAGGAACACAGCACCCGTATTAGGGCCCTTGTGCTTGAAATAATGGTCTAATGCATCATATAACCTGTCATAGGGTGCATGGACCCAAACCATTTGACCAGCCAGGTCAGCATTAAAGAAAGACCTGGAGGGTGAGCAATAATGGTGATGTGTCTGCTCTTGTTCTGGACAGTTTCTTGTACACCACGCGGTACATTGATGATATGTACTCCTTGGCCAACCCTATTCTGCAGCACCTTACATATGTCAATCAGACTTGGTTTGGGGTGCATGGGCTCTATCCGCCCACTCTCAATTTAGCAGTCGCCCATCAGGGTGCTGAGGTGATTTATATGGATATGCGCGTTGTCATGTCCTACAAGTATCAGGGTCTTGGGGGTGGTCGTTTTCAGGGTATCGCTGATTTTGAAACCTACCTATATATGAGATAGATGACTGCACAGCTTTCGGGCCGTGCAGCACCCGCGGCATAACTCCATCCAGTTTGTTAGTATGTGGAGAGCAGATATCGAGACAAAGAGGCGAGACCGCTAGAGAGCCAAAGCTGCCAGACCATTCAAGAGACCCAGGAAATTACAAGCTAACCACTGCAAGCGCTCCAACAACAGCATGCTTTGTGACTGGCCAACACTACCCCATGTACCCTGCCACCCCCCACGAAGTCCGAAAGCAAGCTAAAGCTGGATAGGCTGCGGCTAGGCGAGAAATGCAAAGACTAGACAAGAAATGCAAGGACTAAGGGACCAATGGGACACAGGAATGCAAGCATACAGAAAAGCAGGGTGCCTAGGACTACACGAACAAGACATGCAAGCGAGCTCGACCTTCCCTGTTAGCATAAGCTGCCAAAAAGACGCCGTCCAGCTCCCCTCCTCCCACTAGGCTAAGCAACCTACCTATATATAAACCTACCTATATATATGCAAAGCATGTGCATGGCCCTTTCCGCTTTCTCATTTTGATCCGTTTTCCGCATATCACGTCCAGTTTGAGTTGGACTGCTAAGTACAACATCATCACAACAGAGTTCCATCGCCTCACACGGCGGGTTACTAATCACGCAGACCTTTGGGATCATTTGGGTCGTATAGGGTGTGATATGGTCTGCAGGGGTTACCAGGTTGTTCGCATTGTGCATACAGTTCTGCGCTTGTTCTATCGTCATGGTGTTGTGCTGGGGTTCAGGGGGCAGGGCATCCTATATGCCCGGCTGGTGGCTCAGCGCCTGGTGGCTCATTTGGGTTTGCGTCGCATGCATGCTGCTTTCACTATAGCGCTTAGGGCTGCAGGGTTTCTTTGAGTTCTCCGTGCCCTTTTCCTGCCGTTTTCATCACTTGCTCCACTTTCTTTTGCCATGACAGGACGTTTCTGTCTTTGGCGGGGAGCATTGCGTATGCCCGCTATGGTGTGTTTGTGTGGAGGACAGTCCATCCAGCCCTCAGCTCTGGTGGTTTTTCCTCAGTGGTCGCGTCTTTCTTGCGGTCTTTTCGAGGGGGTAGCTCAATTGGTAGAGCAGAGGACTTCGAATCCTCAGATCCGGTGTTCGAATCCCGGTCTCCTCGCCGCCCTTAGCCGGGGCCTCTCAAGAAAAAGGTTACAGGTATCCGCGTTGCCTAGACAATGGATTCGTCTGTTCACTGGGCTAACGGTCTGATCAACTGGGCAACACCGTCGCCGCAAGGCCGTCCGATGAGTCAGTCTGACTTCCGGTCTTGGACCCGGACGTTAAAATTGGTTTGTTTGTTTCGAGGCTGCTGCCGTAGCACTCGGCCGTAGCATAGTGCCTCGTTGTTCTCGACTTCCCCGTTTGCCTTGTTTGTGGCTTTGTGGGTATATAGGCGCTGTGTTTGCATTGCGGCCTCTATGCATTCATGTCAGGACTTAGGGACCATTGGCGTTTAGGCATCTTGTCATGCATGGTCTGCATCGTGGACAGCTCTTCTGGACTTGGACTTACGTGGAACATCTCGCACCATGCAGGTGTGCACATTGTTGCTGTTTTGTGGCTGGCCCTTAGCCTAGTGGGAGGAGGGGAGCTGGTCGGCGTCTTTTTGGCAGCTTATGCTAACAGGGAAGGTCGAGCTCGCTTGCATGTCTTGTTCGTGTAGTCCTAGGCACCCTGCTTTTCCTGTATGCTTGCATTCCTGTGTCCCATTATTATTATTACATTTCATGATATGCCATAGCAATAAGTGCCATAGGCCCCGCACCTCAAGCTGTCACAAAGAGCAGCGAGGTCTTCCTGTGTCCCATTGGTCCCTTAGTCCTTGCATTTCTTGTCTAGTCTTTGCATTTCTCGCCTAGCCGCAGCCTATCCAGCTTTAGCTTGCTTTCGGACTTCGTGGGGGGTGGCAGGGTACATGGGGTAGTGTTGGCCAGTCACAAAGCATGCTGTTGTTGGAGCGCTTGCAGTGGTTAGCTTGTAATTTCCTGGGTCTCTTGAATGGTCTGGCAGCTTTGGCTCTCTAGCGGTCTCGCCTCTTTGTCTCGATATCTGCTCTCCACATACTAACAAACTGGATGGAGTTATGCCGCAGGTGCTGCACGGCCCGAAAGCTGTGCAGTCATCTATCTCATATAAAGCATTTGACCCATCATCACGAGCAAATGCATCTAGGGTGAAAGGCTTAGCAAGCTTAGCTTGCACTTCCAAAAACAACTTAGGATCCACCATGAGGTCTGACCTGTCATCCCATGGAACATCAGGAGAAATCACACCAGAAGCACCGTTGTCAACTGCTGGCGGAGTGTTGTCTTCATCTGAGGTATTGGGAGGAGGCTGCGGAACAGCAGCAGCAGCAGTAGGAGGAGCAGCAGAGTCAGGAGAATCGTCACAGGGTTTAGCACGTTTGCTAAAGCGTGTGTGCACCATAAGAGAAAGCTTATCATGAAGCTCACTATCTTTAACATGGCGCAAAGCATCCTGAGCTCGTAGCCTTTTCACACCTACAGCATGCTTACGTAAAGTTTTGCTGTGAGACACAGGAGGCGTATGCTGTGCATCTGGAATGCATTCATAAGGATGTTCAGCATGCCACTGTAGCACATCATGAGCTACAAAAGTCTCAAGCATGTCCTCAAATGATACAGAATCAACATGATCTGCATTTGCTGGCAGGGCTACATTAAGCCGTGCTACATTAGCATTGCCAAGAGGGGAAGCAAGGTGCTCACCTGTGCTCACTTCCCCTTGCCGTTTCCCTGATTCTTCTTAGGCGGGTGCATAGGATACTTGCCCTTGCGCAGCCTGTTCTCATCATAATTGGGGCAAACAGGGTTGCCAGCTGCATCGCGATCTGAGATCTTGTGATCGCTGGAGCCACAGCCAAAACAGACTGGACCATCGGGCTTGCGCTTTTTGTTGGCATTGGTATCAGAAGGACCAGCACCAGGATCACTGCGGCCAGAGGGACGAGGCCGAGGTGCTGAAGTCTTGGAGAGGACCTTGTCCTTGTAGGAGACCTTGGGAGGCTGCTTAGAAGAGGTAGATTTGTTGGCGGAGTTTGCAGCAGCCCACAAGCCATTAGCAGCGAGCAGTCCTGATTGCGTCAAAGGAGGACCATTCTCTGCCATCTTGAGTGGTAAGCAGCCTGTCCCTGAACTCAGACTTGAGGTTGGACAGGAGGGCATTGATCCAGACTGAATCAGGTAGCTGATGGCCCAGAGAACCGAACTTGGCTTTGAGCTTCATGAGCTGAGCAATGGTGTCTGCTACGTTGCCATTGCCCAGATTGCCATGGGTGAGTCTCTGCCACAGGGAGAAAGACGTTTCCCTGGAAGCGAACGGACCAGCTGCCATAGTGGCCGTGAACTCTGCCCAGGGCGTAGCAGCGGTAAGCCCGTTGGCTTGCGCATAGGCAGCTGCAGAACCTTGCAGCATACCAAGCACTGCACCTGACAGCTGCTCGGGGAGAAGGCCCACGGCAGAGGCACGGTGCTGGAGAGTGCGGACCCAGTCGGCCCACGCTACCTTGCCGTCCCCTGTGAAAACTACCATGGAGCTGATAAGAGTGCCGACAGCAGACGCACTGTGCAGTGATCTATCTCATATATATGTTGATCATCTCTGGAGGGGAAGTTGTATGTAGAGAGCTATCATGCAAGTGCCTGCCTGCTGTGCAGTCTGTGCACAATGAGTACATCTTGACGCAATGGGTGGCTGTAGAGATACCTACTAGAGCACAAGCTAAGCAGGACTCTGTCAATGCTGGTCAATGCATGCACATTGGTGAGGTTATAACTGACTGCCTCTGTTCAGGTTGCATACATACCTTATGAAGCTGCTGCTAAAGAAGCTCATGTCTGCCTGCTAAAGCCGCTTGAGACGGGGCAGGGTGTAGACACAGGGGGCCCCTAACTGGTGGCTGCTGCAGTACTACAAGGGCCAGGAGGTCGGTTTGATTGGGAGGCCACTGTTTGGTGACGCGGCCCGCTTGTAGAGGATGAGGTAATCCTTTGGAGGTCAAGCTAGCAATTTGTCTGACCGCAAGAGATAGCTATAGAGGGATGGTTTCTGGCCCTATGAGCCTTCACTGGCTCCAACGGTTGCTAGTGGTATTAGGAGAGATAAAGAGCTGATGGTCCCCCGTCAAGAAAGTCAAATGAAAGGCAGTTATACCTTGTCGCATGATATATGTGCTCTGGATGCGTTCAGAATGGTCGCAGTGAGCTAGAAATGAATCAGAAACGTTCTGCAAGCTAGCACCTGGTTTGGCACCTGCCGTAGGTCACATGCAGAAACGGTCATACCATGGCCTCGAAAGCGAAGGGCAGATCAGTAGTGGGAAGCCGTGCGGGCATTTAAAAAAGCACATATGGTGCCCTTCCTAGCCACTCCGCTTTGCCACGAGCTAAGCCGGATGGCATGCACTCATGCCGAGCTGCACCTGGCTTTGGCAGTCGACCGAAGCAAGCAGTAAGCGTCCAGTGTTGCTCCAGTTCCTCTTCCCGATCACAATTACAAGAAAGCAGGCATCTCTATAATAAGCGAGCCGCGGAGCAAAACCCCTGCAGGACCTAGGTCATAGCAGGTCCACGTGGCTTTCGAAAGCTTGGCGACAGAGGCCCAACTTCAGCATATACGTGATGATTGCGTGCCTACGATAGTGCAGGAAACTCTTATGATTGCTGCTGGGACGTCAATTCACCGACTGGAGTGTAGGCACAACTTGGCCTGACCCGCGCATGTGCGAAAGCATCCCTCCGGGTTGGGACCGCTTTGCCAGGCTATACGGAGGTTGATTAGCGGAACTTTGGTGGTAAAGGTTCATATTCAACGGGGACGTCCACTGGCAGGATTCAGTATTCATAGCAAGGGCTTGCCAGGCAGCGACAACGGCATGTGGGCGCGAAGCGCCCACCAACAGCCCCCCCGCGAAGCGGGGGAAGCAAGCCCGAAGGGCTTGCCAGAGGGTGCGAAGCACCCGAGCGCGCGAAGCGCGCAGAGCCCGAAGGGCTAGTTTGCAGTTATGAAATCCGCAAGTCTGAAATCCGCAAAAGATCTGGTTCGATCTTCGAGACCGAATCTGACTAATGCGCTTTCTGCCTTTTGCCTGCAACGTTCCGTTTGTCTCGAATCTTCTGTGATTGCTCGCCCTTTAAGTTGAGGCGCTGGAATATTGGTGGCAAAGAGCATACAGTTTGCAGGAAATTACGTTCTCAAAGAGGTGCTCAAGCGCTTACGGTATCAAGATAAGTGTTTTGCCACATAGTCACTTATGTTTCGTGCCGATGAGGTTTCCTGGCCTCTCCACGCAACAGCTTCTACTCTCTGTCATTTTTGAATACGCGAACGTCTAGAGGAACACTGTGTATGATAGGATAGCATGATCCCCAACCTAGCGGCCGCGCAAATGGTGCATCCGCTTCTTGCGGGGCAGCCACCTCCAGGATTGCTTGCCCACGCCGGGTTGGGCACGTGGAACGCTGGCCTGGTAAGCCATGCGCCGTGAGAACCCAAAGCCCCACTGTGTTCACGATGAGCATGTCGTCTAAAATCCTTGCGGTTTGCGCTGTTTGCAGCCTGTGCCCCCATATCCTTACGGAGCTTATGGCCCAGGCCCCTGCTTCCCTGGGCAGGGCTTGCCCGGTCCTGGCCTTCCTATGCATTGGCCGGGCCTAGATAGCAAGGCAGCTGCAGCACTGGCAGTCTCTGCGGGTCTTCCCATGGTGCCAGCAGCACATATGCGCGATCCCAATGCTATTCGCCTCAACCAGAAGGCCATCGAGGCATTGCGTCAGCAGGGAGTCTCCTCAGAGGGCACGCCATCCTGCATGCAGGAATGCAGCAACACGAAACGCTCAAACGTGGATACGATGTCTCACGTTATGCCCGCGGAATCATCCGGGCGCTCAGTGCAAGAGTTACGTTCCCCATCTCACGCAGGCTCGTCAGCCCTGGCAAAGGCAGCAGCAGCGGCAGCAGCGGGCATGTGGCCAGGGGAATGGCCTCCGCAGCCAGTCCCTGGCATGAGCGCGGACGATATCATGCGTCTCCTGCATGCGTCTCGTGCCACAGAGGTCTTGCAGAGGCTACCTAGTCAGTGGGGCCCTATGCTGTCTGGCAGCCAGGTGTCTAGCGGCCACAGGCCCTCTAAGTCGCAACATCACCAGCAGCAGCAGCAGCAGCTTCTTAATGGTGCAGCTTCTCAGGATCTGCAGCAGCAGCTCAGCTTGCCTGGTCAAGAGCTCCCAGCAGCTCATCAGCTCTTAGCTGCCTTGCAGTCACGACAGGGGTCCCTGTTCGAGCCTGGAGGTTCTGTCAGCACAGCTGGCAACAGCGGAAGTGCAGCTTCGCAGCCTGAGCAGAAGCAGCGGCAACAGAGGCACCAGCAGCAGCAGCAGCAGGCCTCCATGCCTCCTCCTCACCCCCACCTTCCTCAGCAGAGCAGCAGCGGCAGACGAACAGTTTCTGCAAATGGCCACAGGAGCAGTAGCACAGCAGGAGCAGCTGTGGCTACAGCACCTACAGCAGCAGCAGCAGTGGCTGGGGGTGGTCCCAGCAGTAGCACTCGTACTACGCCAGAGGACATGCGGGCACGCCTTGGCAACCGCAACTATTACATGATCCGTGCCATGCTGCTGCAGCAGCAGGAAACTTTCGTGCAGCAGGTGTTTGAGCTGCATAGGCTGCATCGCACGCAGCAGCACCTCAGTGCAGAGCTGAACTCCCCGGAATACCAAATGACAGCACAGTTCGCCAAGGAGGCTGTTGCTGTGATGCGCTCGTTAACTGGCGGAGCGAACCCCTCGGGAGTCACCACCAGCCCGGTCCCACCTGCTGCTGCCATCATACGTCCTAGGACACCGCAGATCACAAAAGCGACAGCAGAGGAGGTGGCTGCAGATGACGGTGGTGCTGCAGCTGTTGCTGTGCTTAGTGTGCATATGGCATTAATGCCACAGGTGCCTTCTGCTATGCGGAGGGTGGTACCACAGCCTACAGACTTCAGGGGGATGGAGCCGAGTAGGTACCAAGTGCGGAGGGATACTCCTGGGATACGGTGCCCCATCCCTTCGCGCTTTGTGCCGAGGAACAGTAATGCTGCGGGGGGCCCTGCCATGTCTGGCGATACAGTCGAAGCAGGGCGGACTGGCAATCAGAAGTCCTTGTTAGGGAAGCGGGCGAGTCCGTGTGTTAGCAGCGGGGAGCAGCCGGGAGCAAAAAGGCAGCTGGAGTGGGCAGGGGTGAATGCTATGGCGGGAGGAGTGAAGGCAGGGGGAATGCCAGCAGCAGCAGGGACCGGCCCTAAGAAAATGATGTCAATGCCCGAGGTGCCCTCCGGTGTAAAGCTTGCACAGAATGGTTCTGTGAAGGCAGTGTCTGAAGTGCAGGCACCGAGCGTTGGTGCAGGGAGGGAGTGTGGGAGTGATGATATGCAGATGCAAACAGGGTCAGGGGAGCAGCAGGAGCAGCAGCAGGAGGGCGGTGAGGAGCAGCAGAGTAAGGATTTAGGCGGTGGAAGCCAGATGCAGGGGCAGGTGTCATCAGGAGCAGCAACAGCAGCTGCTGCCATAGCAGGACCTCTTGCTGCAGCTGCTGCTGCTATGGCCGGTACAGCAGGGGCTGTTGCGGCTGTTGCTGCAGCTGGGGTTGCAGGAGTAGCGCCCTGCATGACTCCAACTATGGGTGCACCTCTGAATGTGTTCCGCCCTAACCCGCAGATCTCCCCTGCAGTGGCTTCTAGGTTCTTGGCAGGGGACCCCCTGCATAATCGTGGGTTTGACCCGCATTCGTACTGGATGAAGAAGCACTACGGTAATAGCAGCTCCCAGCAACAGGGGCCGGCAGCAAGCCAAGGGGATACGCAGCAGCAGCAGGAGAAGGAGGGGGTGGAGGACAGGGTGTCTCCGGCGCCAGCAGCAGCAGCAACGGTTAGAGGAGCAGCAGTAGCAGTGGAGGTTGGAACAGCAACGGATCCTGCAGCTCCTAAGGTGGTGCATTGGTGGCAGAACGCAGAGGCAACCTTTGGGGAGCCTGGGCTGATTGATCCCATGAAGCCAAGCAAGCCAATGGATGGTGCTATGGATATGGAACACCAGAGGTGAGTGGGCTAGGCGCCAGGAAAGGGAGTACGTTTTATTTGAGATGCCATAGGCTGGATAGGGCTTGCTCCACTTGTTATCTCTGGGAAAGTGTACAGAAGGTTGTTGCAGGTTAGCTTGTGCGTGGAATGCACGTAAGATTATCCTCTAATTATGCATTGCTATCCCCGCTGAGCATAGGTGGGTGCTTTGCTTACAGTTTATCGTCTGCTTATTGCTTCGCGTATCTTCATGTAGACTGCTGCTCGGATTAGCCCGCATGCGAATTGCAACGTTTGGAGGTGCACACTACGCACCACCTTGCTTGTTTAGGTTCTTGGTGCATTTGCCTATGTTTTCTGGGCAAGGTGTGAACTGAGGTTGCTGCTCTCTACTGTCCCCCCAGGTCTGCCAACAAGCACCATCGGCACACTTCCTCCTACAACTCCCTCCCGCACAAGAAGCGCGTGAAGCATATGAGCAACATGGAGGAGGGCTGTGATCACAGCTCTATGGACAGCCACCCTAATACTACAGACATGCCTGCACCCAGAGCTGTTGCTCCTGGTAGCCGGCATAGCCCTGGGGCAAGCCATGGCGCAGCGCAGGGGGGCAAAGGCTTTGGGACCAAGGACAGGCTGGACTCGGCATTTAGGGTAAGCAAGGGTTGATGAAGGGGTGGGGGCTAAATGTTTGGGCAATGATGTTCGGCATGGGTCTGCACTAGCAAATGAGGTTCTGGGATGACGCCTTTCTCGACAACACCGGTGGCTTAGCCTCAGGTTTGGGTTAATGGGGTCAGGTGTTATAGGAATTAGACAGGTGGAGAAAGGGAGTCTTTGCTCTGTTCTTGGTAGCAGCGTTGCTTGGAGGGGGAAGGGTGCTTATGGCATGTGCTGCAGCAGTTTCAGGACATTTGCCTGTCTCTCAATTTCTGTCCTGTGGCCTCCCAATCTGCTTCCATGTTTGGCCTCCCAATCTGCTTCTATGTTTGGCCTCCCAACCTGCTTCCACAACAGTGCATTTAGGACCTGTCAATGGCCACATGTCACATATGTATGTGTTGCAACAGATTGCAACAGAATGTGAAACTAGTTGTTTAGTAGGGTCTCATGTGTCTTTGGCCGTTGTCCTCTTCCTTGTGACACAGCCAGTGGCCCACCGCCCGCCCACCCGTCAGCGCAGCAAGGTGCGGAGCAATCGCTCTGGCAGCCGTACACTGGACTCCCTTGCTGCCTCTGTGGCCTCAGAAGGTGGCGAGTCTGGCTCCAGTGGGGAGCACCGGCACAACCGAGGGGGCATGAGCAGCTCCTTTTGGGGCAATAGCGTCTGCAGGGGTGGTAGGGGTGGTGGACAGCAGAAGAGCATGACTGTGGGGAGTGAGCTGTGGTCGGGGGTCGGGGGCCACTCCACGGCAAAGTCAGCAGCGGGAATTTTGTTGTCCATGTCTAGCAGCATGGAGCAGGGTTCTTGAGGTAATGGCAGGGACAACAGGGGAGGGGAGGTGTTTTGGGCCTGAACTGCCATATATGTGAAGAATGTCATGTAGGAGTTGCTGTTGGAAATGTGGTGTTGGTGTGGGCATGCTGGTGGTGTAGGCATGGTAAGAGGTTTAGGGGTTGCTATGGGTGTTGTGAAGACATTTGTTGTGACTGGAGCTGGTGAAGTTGATGAATGTGGAATGTTTGACTGCTTTGGATGCTGGAAGGGTCTGTAGCAGCTTCATTTCTTGCTGACCTAGTGCTGCCGCTTTCGGGCATTGCAGCAAGCACATGGGCATGGGTGAAGAGGTGCATCTATCATGTTAAGGCTTGGAGGGGTTGCTCGCGAGTGCAACTCGTAATTGATGGTGTGATGTTTTTGCATCTCTTCTGTAGCCCTGCTTCAAGGCAGGGAGAAACCTTCCTTCCACCTTGTGTGTACTTTTTTTCTATTGATGGCATGGATGGTCCATGCTGCTGTGCTTAGCTAATGCAGGTGGTGCGTTTTGCCACCAGGGAGCTTCTGGGTTTTTAAAGAGCAGCATTTGCCAGGGGCTACCCCCCTATCAGCTTGTCTATGGTATGGAATGGTACGTTGAATGTCAAAGAAGCATGGTATTAGCACTTCCACAAGTATGCTCAGGAAGTCTGCAACTTGCAGGTTCAGGAGCATCCTTCATAAAATGCTGGTTTCTGTGTGCGGGATGCGGAGGGTTTAGCATGTTGCGCCTTCAGGGGGTGTGGAGGGTGGGATATGTATTCAAAGAATTCCCAACTGGGCCAGGCTGGGGCTGCTTCTAAGGTGTTTGTGGTGCGTGCAATGCTGGGGGCCTCTCTTATCCATTGTTTGAACACTTATGGGTGTGTGGCATAACTATTCTTTGGGTATGGGCCGAATGGGTGGATGTAAGGTACCTTGTTAAGCTCCCAAGGTTGTGTTGTACCAAGGGTAGCCAATTATATGCTCCCTGGCATTTTGCTAGGTGTTCCTTGTAGACTGGTCAGGGAACATTGTCTTCAGCTGCCCCAAGGCGGCATTCGTCGCTTGTTGTATGTTGGAACGCATTATTCAATGTCTATAAGTACCAGTTATAACCTCCTTGAGAAACTTCTGCAACAATGGCATTCTTGTATGTCTTACAACTCGGGCATTGGTATGTTGGAAGCGCTGTTTTAGGTCCTGTGCATGGATTGGGATACCTCGGTAATGGGAAAGTAGGTATGTTGGGAAGTGAAGCAGTGTCGCAGCAAGTGCAAGTAGTGGCCTGGGATAGCTGGCAACTATGCCCGGTGTGCTTGGGTGTGCCTGATGCTGCCGTTGCTGTGAGCAGACCAGCTTTTCCTCCCTTCAGCCGCTTTGGGGGTGGTAAAGGTGGCCGGCAGCTTTGGCAGCGGAACGCACAGAAAGGAGTGGGTCTGCGGTGGAGTGTGGCCTGTTGGGTTATGATATGGCGTCTTGCCTTGTTCATGCAAATGCATTCCTTGGAGCATGTCAAGGGTGTGTGTAATATGTGCTTACAGCACACATGTAAGCTGCTGATGAGTACTTTCTTTTTCCTCTGCTTCTTGGTGTTGCCTGTTGCAGCTTCCTTTGACAGATCCTGTGTGACCTTTTTTGGTGGTGCCCAAGAGCTTGCTTGGGTCATCGTAGCCAACATATAAGTTGTAGATTACTGCCTTTGGCCTTCCCTCAGTGTTTTCTTTTGCCATTGTGAATATTGCCACTGCTGCTGCACTGGTCCTCACCCCAAGGAGCCATTTTCAAGTAGGCGTGCTCTTGGTGTCCGTTACTGTGGGTCCTCCAGCCCTCTGTGTTATTCCGGTACCAGGGCATGTATTTGCTGGTAGTGTGTAAGACTATACACCTGGCATGCTTCTTTGTGGGTCTGCTGGTTTTGCTCAAGTGTGTCTATTGCTCTTGTCGGCTGGCCCATAGTTGAAGCGCGTTTTGATTTCTGCTGTGATTGATGGCGGCGATGGCAGGAACAGCTGCAACGCTCCATACGATTCGCAGCATGACCTGGTGGGTGCAAAGTAGGAGGATGTAGGTGGCAAGGAGGTTGTCTCACATTGTGGTCGTGGCAGCAGCATTGATTGCTATGCTTCTGCTTTGCACGCATGCACTTCGGCGTGTTGCTGTGATGCAATCTGCATGCACTCTGCAGGATTGGGATTTATGTCACCATCGGCATTGGTCCAGTGATGGGCCTAAATGTGCAGCAACGCCATACGCGTTGCTAGACGATTTGTACAACAGGGTTGTACAAACATGGTTTTTCATCTGGGGTACGGTCGCGGGAATAGGGTGATTCAGTGATGGGGTGAAGTTCTATGTAAGATTTGAAGAAGTTGCAGCATCGCATTGGGAGTTGCAACTGGGCTGGGTGAATCATTTGTTTGAAAGCATGCAGCTGCTGGCAGTCAGCAACCACTGAGGTGAAAGCTGCTATCTGTTGGAACTGCCATGGGGTGCTTCTTGCAAGTGCTGGGTTCTTGGGGCAGCAGTGGCCCCCTTGACTCCATAGCTCTGGCTTGAACTGCCTCTCTGGGATGAATCACCTTGTATTCATGATAGGCAGGCCTGACTCTATGGCACCCGCTGGTGTCACTGCTAGGCCAGGGATTTGTGTGTAATGTAAGTTTCTTTGCATGTACTGGTGTAAAAGCTAGTCTGCAATGCCAGTCTCTTTTTATGTACTGGTTTTAAAGCTGGTCAGGATTTTTGGGGAGGTCACCTTCTTGGATTGAAGTGTGGGAGGTGCCTTGCTGGCTGGAGATGAAGTTACATTTATGCATTGTGCTGTTGGTCTGGTTGCAGGGAATCCACCACATGGTCATGTAGCATCCTCCAAGTATGGAGGGCTCTTGTTGTGCCGTACAGCCTGAGCATGATGGATTGCTCTTGTTATGCTATGTGACGCGGAACCCTAGCATGCAGGAAATGGTATGTCTACTCGCTAGCACACTTGGCTGTGCTATGTAGACAGAGTGAGATTATGGCTGCTGGGCTGCAAATAGCAAAGTTCTCTGGCGGGGGCATGAGTAAGATTGTATGAGGCAAGTACAGTTGGAGCTGTGTGACATAGCAGAGAAGCTTTGAAGCATGACTGGTGTTTCACTTCATGGTATGGTCTGCAGGCCATGTGTGAGAATCTTACATTGGCAAACCCATCGGCACGCGTGCGGTGCCACAGGCCATGATGGGCTCTGATTGTGCTGCTAGTGTGCGTACAGGCCAATGATGCTGATCTTGTTGCGTAGAGGGCTCGAGACAGGCATCATGCTGACCTCCATATGGCACAGTCACATGTTGATGGTCTAGGTGTTGCAATTGCACAGGAGTAATCGGAATGGCATGTCATATGGATTGTGCGGATAATGCATAGCCTTGTGTGGGAGCTGGCTATATCTTTTTGTATATGGACAAGGAGTGCTAGTAAACAGTAGCAGTAAGGGTCCACTCCCTTGATTATGCAAGAAGGGATTTCCCCCCTTCTCTGCGTAGTTCTCTCTCTCTCTCTCTAAACAGTAGCTGAGTACTTTCTGAGATAGAGCAGGTCAAAATTGGGGTGGAGCAGGGGTCTGCATTTGCCAAATGCGAAGGGCTCTCTGGCGAGTGCAAGCGGGCCCATCATGGGGCATGAGGAAGTTATGATTACTGGGTAATGTTTGGGCATCTCTGCTAATTGCTGGCAGGTACTCCTGTGCAAATTTCCGAACCAATTGAACCAGACTTTGCTCGTGCATGCAGAAGAAGTGCATGTTTCCGAGTATAGATGGATGGAGCACCTGGTTGATGTTGAGGGGTTGCAGGTCTTCACCGCTTTGAGGTGTGGGAATCATAGTGTGCTGTAATGTCAGATGCAGTCTAATAATGATGGGTCGTTGCAAGCATGAAGTGGTCTGCAATGTTGAACTAAGGCAAGCATCTCTTGAGCTTGCAACGAACTGCTGGTGCCATTGGGGGGGGGGGGGGGCTGATGGTCTTGCAGCAGTGAATGTGTGGCTTGTACATCTTACTGCTTCAGCGGGGTACTGTCGCTAGTGTGGTTTGTTCAACTATGCATCTGTCTAATCTTCACATATCCAAGCACCTCCTGATCGATGTTGTGGTTGGCACTTGCCGGCTGGAACTGCGAGCCGATGTGCTACTGCCAGGGTACACAGGGATAAGGCAACTTCCTTCAGCCCAGGTAGCCGAAGGAATAAGGGCGAGAGAAGAGAAAACACGTCCAGCACAAGCACATGGCGTCGAGGTAAAAGCTGACAAAACATGCAGGGTTTCATGCTCTTCATTGACCGTTGTAAGGTGTAAGATCACATGTCTCTATTCCTTGGTCTACTCGCAGACAAAATCTGACAGTCATGGCCTGTAAATCTGTAATCCTGGAGTTGGGTATTGAGCATGGGTGCTGCTTAGTCTACACTGGAGCAATCTGGTACAGGACTGCAGTACACGTTGGCCAGCGTTCTTCAGCGTAGCAATAAGATGCAGTTTGGCTCCTGCTGGAAATTCACAAGAGAGCCCATTTCATGACGGCCCCCTCTCCATTGGTCCCTCCAAGCCACTGCAAGCATAACTCGACCCGCTGTGCGGCTGATGTTCTGGGATCACCTTACGTGATGTGCTCATGGGAGATAGTGCATGTCAATATGCTTCAAGTGAACTGGAGTGGCTGACACGACTAGTGGCAGTTATCAAAAGGCTCCGCAACCACTACGTAAAAATTATCGTCGATGTAATGGACGTCAGGTGGGCCCCATCACAGAAGAATCATGCCTACACATAGTTGGGGATTAGTGGGATGAGATGGTGTGACTTGAAGGGTCCTAGTTGCTGTTGACTGCCAGTTTCGGCACCACGATGTTGAGCCTTTCGGGCCTTGCCAGGGCTGCCCAAGCGTTGCCCAAGGGCATCCTTGCCTCGCTGATTAGCACCACTAGCGAGGCTTTGCAACCGGTGGCTCAAGCAGCCACGACACCTAGCCAGAAGCCAGTTCTGCTGAAGGAGTTTCTGGTGTACCGGTGGAACCCTGACGAGCCCGAAAAGCCGAAATATGCCAGCTACAAGGTGGACATCAACAGGTCAGTAGCTTATGTCGTGGGGGCCAGGCATACCGGGCAGCCTGTGACGCCGTTTTCCCTGCAGCTGCGGGCCCATGATGCTAGATGTCCTGTTCAAGATCAAGGACGAGCAAGACCAGACCCTCTCCTTCAGGAGGTCCTGCAGGTCTGTTGAGATACTATTGAGCACTTGAATGGTCGTATTCGTGACTTGTTTTGGCAGAAAGTGCTGACTGTTTCTGCAGGGAGGGTATCTGTGGCTCCTGCGCTATGAACATCGACGGTCAGAACAATCTCGCCTGTCTCTGCAAGGTGGATCGTGACCCCAACGCACCAAGCAAGGTCGCCCCTCTACCCCACATGTTCGTCGTGAAAGACCTTGTGGTGGACATGAGCAACTTCTATTCGCAGTACAAGTCCATCAAGCCATTCCTTCAAAGAAAGCCTGAGCACGAGTAAGACAGGGGTTAGCCGGAGCAGAGGGGTGCAGTTCACCGTTTCAGCCAAGCAGGGACCAGCTGAAGGTGTTATTGGTCATAGGCACGCAGCTGCAGCAGAGCATGATGATCTGCTGTATTCATGCATCTGTGGGCAGGCCTGTGCCCTTCCACAGGTTGCATGGATAGCCCATGCTACTGTAGCGCAGTTGCCTTATACTATCAGAGGCCACCACTTTTTGAGCAGGCAGGCAGATCATATCTTATGACATTCCCGACAAGGCGCTTCCCCACAGGCGTTAACTGTTCGTTGCTGTGTAACGTAGCTCTTTGCTCTGGGAGCTGGTAGTGGGGTTCTACTGCCGGTCTTGCATTCCCTGCTAACTATGCAACCTCCGGCGGAGTCGTGCGACCCATGGGCAGGACCAGCTCCAGCTTAGGGTTGTAGCTGCAGCTATTCCAGTTGCACCTGCCAGCCCGGCTATGTGCTCCGGATAGAGTTCAGTTGGGGCGTTACAGTTCTTTTGCAGTTAACGGCATGTGATATAGTTTTGAGAGACACTGCACAGCCATTGGACCGTGCAGCACCTGGCACATCACTTTACCCAGTTTGTTTAGAGAGACCTCCACGCTGTGCAGGATTCAAGCATGACTCCAAGCAGTTTCTTAGGGGTGTGGGGTTGAGTAACTGAGACTTTACCCAGTTTGATAGGGATGAAGATTCGGACTTCTGTGGCATGTACCGGTACTGTGCCGGCTGTGTGTAGTTGCTTTGAAGCAACTATCTGTAAGCTAGCCTGATTGAAGCTCACTTTACCTGTCGCCTCTAGTTGCTGATCGTCTCTTTCCCTGTGGTGGCCCCCCCTCTCCCTCCCCTCCTCCCCTGTAGGTCCAAAGGCAAGGAGTACTTCCAGAGTAAAGAGAGCCGGCACAAGTTGGATGGGCTTTATGAGTGCATCCTGTGTGCTTGCTGCAGCACCAGCTGCCCTAGCTACTGGTGGAACTCTGATAAGTACCTGGGGCCTGCAGTCCTGCTAGCAGCTTATAGGTACGGGGTGGGGGGAGCGAGGGGCGAGGGGTGGGGGCAGGGGCAGGGAGGGGGAGAGGGGGCAGAGAGCGGCCGATGGGCCAGGGAGCGGCCGATGGGCCAGGGAGCGACCCCCGGGGCGTGGGTGGGCAGGTGGGGGAAAGGGAGGGGGCGGGGGGTTGGAGGGGGGGGGAACAGGTGGAAAGTAGCTAGGGGCAATTCACAAGGGATTGAGAGGGGAGGGGAAGGGCAGGGCAGAAGGAGGGGTGGCGGAATGGGGATGAGGCTTGCATGGATGAGGCAGCTTTCCTAGCCAAAAGAGATAGGGATATAGTGAGAGCAGCAGGGGGATTGGGGCGTGAATGGGGTGGTGGGGCAGTGCAAGAGGAACAGGGGGTTAAAGCCCTTTAAATCAATTATACAGGGACGAGGGAGCGCTTATTGCGCAACTTGGAGCCTGCAGTGCTGCTGGCAGCTTATAGGTATGGGATGTGGGGAAGGGAGGGAGCCTCTGGGATGCAGCTGGGAGCAGCAGGGGAAGTGAACAAGGGGCTTGGGAATATTTGGGATGTGCAGGACGCTAGTACTAATCCAACAGATTTGGGCAAAGCACTGGTCCCTGGCCTTGCAGGCCAGTGCTACGCCACTAACGGACTAGGACGTAAGTACAGGAGCAACGCTGCTGGGGGAAGCACTACTGTGAAGCAGTGGGAGAAGACAAAACAAAAAGAAACATATCATAATAAATGTGGTTTTGGGGGAGCAGGAGAAGTGACGGTGGACAGGTCGGGATAGCATTACCTGGCAGGAGGGGTGTGTGTGTGTGTTGGGGTGTCCTTGACTATAGCATGACATGTTCATTAATGCACAGGTTCTTCGTGTGATATCCATAGTGGCCTGCGTCCTACTTTGAAAAGGATTGCGCGGCTGACTGTGTCTGTGTTTCTTATTGTATTCCAGGTGGATCATAGACAGCCGTGACGAGTTCACAGCAGAGCGGTTAGCCCAGTTGGATGATGCGTACAAGGTGTACCGCTGCAAAACAATCATGAACTGCGCACAAGTCTGCCCTAAGGTGAGTCAGAGGGAGTTGACCCGCCGGCGCATGACAGGCTTTCTGCTGATGTTTGTGTGGCATAGTTGATTGCGCCAGCGAGCAGGCAGCACAGTTGTGTGGCAGACGACAGCACCTCGTGCGTGCTGCGCAAAATATAACAATTCTGTGGCGCAAATTTGGGAAGGCCATGTAGGCTTTGTCGTATATGTACTATCAATATCACTGGCACTGGCAGATCATAGGTGCTGCAGAAAGCAAGCATCTGCTTGCTTTCAGTGGGATGCTTGTATGTGGGGCTTGTCGGCTCACCGTGTTTGTGTGGGATTTGTGCAGAGAGGCTCCTGTTGAGCTGCTAGGCACATGAAGTGCTTGCATATCTGATTTATGCTGGAACCGTGATATGCCATAGCAGTAGTGCCGATAGCCTCCCATATTCTTGGATGCAGGAACCTCTTAAGATAATCACACTACCGTATTGAACTAATTGCACTCATGTGGCGGGTGCTACCCGGCCTGGAAGCTGTGCACTGATCTATTTCATATGGTGAAGCCTCTCTCTGGTTCCACATGCCCACGGCTCTCTCTTCAGACTGATTCCAAGATTCCGTCCTTTTTGACAGGAGCTTGCACCTCAATGATGCGCTGCATATCTTTTTCTTGAACATGTAGTCAAGCATATTGAAGCTAAGCTGCTAGTGCCAGACCACAGCAGACAGTATGCAATTTTTGATGACACAGCAAGTGTGGCTAGGTGGCATCATTGCTTATATATATTCATGCTCTGTGTCTAGCCATTGGCCATCCTCCTCCTCTTTCTGGGTCAAACCTTTGGGATTCAAACTGAAGCAGGATATGTATATGTGATTAATACTTGTTGCTCATTGCTGCTATGGAATACCTGCTGGACTGGGCAGTCCACTGCGACTTGCACAGAATGTGTGGCACAGACTCAGCCCAAATGGCGGCCGTGTGGTGCCTTCAACTTTGTACATGGGTTTGGAAGCTCATATATTGTGCTGTTCTGCTGCTGCAGGGTTTGAACCCTGGCAAGGCAATTGCCAAGATCAAGCAGAGCTTACACAAGGGATCACCGGTATGAGTGCAAAGATGCCAAGCAGAAAGATGAGGTGCTTGGCGAGAGCCTGTAGCATTGGGCAGGGAATGCCTGGGTTGTACTTATGTGCCAGCTTGTCAACGGGGCTTGTGTACCATAGTTGCATGTGCTTCGCTCTGCATGGGGATGGGTAACGCATCACGTTGCTGTTTTGTTGGGGCTGGTACTGGTGCTGGTGGTTGCTTGAATTTGCTGCGAAAAGCTGCCCCTCGGTGCATCTTGTTCCCGTTCTGTGGTTGGCAACATCTTGAGCATTGTGCCTGCTGAGGGGCACTGCTGAAGGATGATGTGCACTTCCTGTACCTTGAGTTCAGCAGGAGGAGCTGTACGTATGGTTCATGTTGCAATACTCGTGCCGAGCCAGCAGGTGAAGGTTGAGATGTAATGAAAGCATTGCATATGAGACTGAAACAAGCCATCCGATAGCTGACAGCCGTGAGCCGTCCTATCCAATTCAGCTCCTGTTTGAAAATTGGCCACGTTGATGAACGCAAACTCTCCGCGCATGCAGAGCAGAGTAGGCTGCAGGCTGGCTCCCTTGATCTCCTGATCTTGGAGCTCTGTCCGCCGCAGCATGTGCGAGTGCTTGCGTTCCGCACACGAGTTACCCGACAAATTCACGGTGTAAAAGCAATGCAAAATTGGCAGCCGATATTGGCAATTGGCCGGAGTTAGCAGGGTTATCCGTTCCATAGTGCACATTGTATGTGCATAGTGCAGTGGCAGCCGTGGATTGACGAGCAGTGCACCACCTTTGTCTCGAGATGAGGACTAGAGTGCAGTCTGCAACGAGGCATGGCTGCAGGAGTAAGCGGCCACAGCCTATGTCCACACGTACTAGTAGGTCTGCAGGGGCACAAACTGTCCTTGCCACGGCACAGCGCAGACTGGCCCCTTCACGGGCTGTCGAAGTGAACACAGGTGTGGGAGAAAGGAACATTTTTGCTGCTGTGCACTCACATCTGATAATGCTTCGAGCGCTGTGTTGACAGCTGCGGACTGCAGCCATACCAGCTCTCGATACTTGTTGCCTAGCTTGTTTGGTATCCATGTTGAGCAAGGTGGTTCCGGCAGTATCATTCTTCGCAAATGAATTGAGCACGGGTGCGGTGGTCATGCAATAGCAAGCCCTAACCCTCTCACTTTGGATGTACAGTGGCAACCGTGGAGACGCTGTCTGAGCGCGCATTCCTACCTACAGCGGAAGAAACAGGCTCAGTGCCAGCAAGCTCACAACCGGCTACCACCAAGGTTAAACAACTCCGGTTGCGCACTGCAGCTTACTACTTGCCTCACCCAGAGAAAGCACACTACGGCGGTGAAGATGCCCACTTTGTCAGCCAGGCTGGAGGGGGTGCCATTGGAGTGGCAGATGGGGTGGGGGGTTGGGCTGAGAGCGGGATTAACCCTGCTGAATACTCTCGCACTTTCATGCGGGTGGCTTGCGCTTTCATTGAGAAGCAAGATGCTTTAGCAATTTCAACCATGAGCAGCATGGATTCAATAGACCTTCCGAGCAGCGTGACATCCAGCGTGGACGAAGTCGTCGTGGATCCCCGTGCGGCTCTTGATACAGCACATCGGTACACCAAGGTGCCTGGATCAGCAACCGCATGCGTATTGCAGCTGTGCCCTGAACGCAAGGCGCTGCTAGCAGCTAACTTGGTAAGTTTGTCCTGAACACAGACTGGCTCTCACCCTGCCATGATGCAGGTTAAAGCCTGTAATGGCTAGCCTGTTGCATGGACTCCTGCTAGTGGCTGTGTTATGGATACATCGTCTGAATCTCATCAATTACCATGCAGCACATGGTCTTCATACAGGGGTGAAATTCCTGCTCAATGGCAAGCAGTACATCTGCTAGATCAGTAATCAGTGACAAGCATGCAGAGCTGTTAACATCTACACGTCATGAGGTGTCATAGCAAAAGGTCCATAGGCCCTGCACCACAAGCTATCCCAAAACACTGCAAGGTGGAACAATCCTTAAGGCAAGTTCCTTGTATTTGCAGCAATCTAGCTTCAAATATCATGCACCAAGGGTGGGTAAACAGAAAGCATGAGCTCTTTCCCACAAAGCCCATGGTTGCAGTGACCGTCACACCTGCCGACTTGCATGCAGGTAATCCCCTGCAAGTTGTAAAGTTACGATTTTAACAAATGACGTGACAATAAGTTCCTTTCTTATACCTTCTATGCCTGGAGCTCGCATGTCACCTTTGCCACTTTTACCCCATTGCTTTGCAGGTTGGGAAGCATTGCACAGCTACTAGCAAAGCACCGGTGTTAGGCTACATGTAATACTCAACATGCAATACTGTAACGTTCATCGGATGTCAGTAGACAGAGCGGGGTGAGCACTTTCCATGCTCTGACCCTACTCCGTCGAGCTTTTCTGGTTGCCCCATAAGCTCATGCTAATGCCCTATCAGTCAATCAAAACGCAAGACCAGCTATGCCAATGCCCAAACAAACCCCGTAAGCTCGTGCTGGTGTCCTATGCTTGAAATCATATACGTGCCCGGCCCGTCCTCTCCCTTACTCCCCTTCCCTTTTAGAGACCCCCCGAAGCCCCCCTCTCCTGTTACAACCCTAAACCTGACCCCCTCTTTCCTCCCCCCCCCCCCGCCCCCAGGGTGACAGCGGCTTCCTGGTGTTCAAAGGTGGTAAGACCGCCCTCCGCTCCTCCCCTCTACAGCACTTCTTTGACTGCCCCCTGCAGTTTGGGGCATTCCCAGAACACGTGGATGCCACAGACAGTGCGGACCAGGCTCAGCTCTATCATGTGCCTGTGGAGCCTGGAGATGTCATTATTGCTGGTGAGGGAGGGTGGGAGCTTACGCTGTAGTATGTCTAGGGTTTCAGTTGTTTGTTTCAGGTTTTTGTTGGGTCTTCTTATGTTTTATTGGATTGCATTTCCTCATGGTATGCCAAATGTGCCATCTGTGCGGCACCTCAAGCGAGGGACAAAACATGTAATTAGTATGATTTATGTTGGTTCTTTCTTTTTTTCCCCTTATATCTTGGATATCGAGCAGTATGTGCGTGGGGATCCTGGATGCGCTCATTGCCGTAGAGCGGACAATGGTGCCTTGTGTTCTAAGTACTAGCATCTCTATTTTGCTTTCTTTACATCAAGCAGTATGTGCCTGTGAAGCTTGGAAATGTGATGATTATAGTTGAGGTGGCGGGAGGGCCTTTGCATGGTAAAAGTGATGTCTTTTAAGAAAGAACACTGCACAGCCCTTCGACCGTGTGGCACCCGCGGCATGCCTCCAACCAGTTTAATATGAGACAGATCACAGCACATCCTTGCAGTGTGCAATGCTGGGGGCATGACTCCAGCCAGTGTTTCACTGGTTCTAGTGGGATCTTTGCCATGATAGGCACCTGTGCTTGGAAATATGTGGGGAAGATTTTGGGTGACCTTCTACCAGAGTGAAATGTTTGATCGGGCTTGAGGTGGACAAATTGCTGGCGCCTCTGCCTCAATCCCAAGAGCACAGCACTTGCGGGCAGAGCTGGGGCAAGTTTCTGCACAATGTCTGTAAAAACGCGGACATCAAGCAGAGGCTGGTACCGTTAAGCACTTGCCATGAGGTCATAGGAGTTGGTAGACCCCAAGGATGCTAAGGTGTCTGGTTGACTTTCAGCTGGCCGTGGTGGCCGAGTGGAAGATGAAGAGTCAGGACGCTCTGGACTTCCGGGGATTTCAATATCTCCATGTCAGGGCGCTGGAACTCAGCAAAATTCAGAAGAACTTTGCTTTTGCATAGTTGTGGGATTAGCTTCTGATGCGTATGTGTATTTTGCTGCTCTGCTTGCAGGTTCTGATGGGCTTTGGGACAATGCCTATGAGCATGAGATTTTGAAGCTGATGCCCCAGTCAGCTGATGAGGTGCAGAAGGCTGCCAGGGCCATTGGAAAGCTAGCCAGGAAGCATGCGGCTGACCCTAACTTCCCCTCACCATATACAGAGGAGGCCAAGGCACAAGGGTAAGAGGAGCGCTGGGAATAAATGGGGGGCTCAAGAGCCCTTGAAGGGGTTTGTATTGACTTTGGCAATGATAGACTGAACCCTTTGGCCTCTGCTTGGTTACAGGGGGTGAAGGGGTTTTGGGGTGGAGCTAGCAATACTTGGTCTGCTGGATCCCAGGAGGATGGCACGATAATCATACTGCGATATCAGGCTGGGGTGGGGGGAGTTTCAGGGTCAGGAGGGAGAAGGGGTGGTACTGTGTGATCGCGTGCGATGAAGAGTTTATGGGCTTTCGGGGGGGGGGGGGGGGGAGGAGGGCGAAATCAATGCAGGTTGATGAATTTTTAAATGCTCTCTTGGTGTTTTGCTGTTGCCAGCTGGAGGAGGAAGGGAGATAGCGTCACAATCTGTAAAGGATGGTTCCAGTCGAGCCAGCAGTCTGTGGGTTTGGCCTGCCTGTTCATGTTTTGGTCAGTACATCCTAGGTTTACTGAAATCCTTCGCAGTGGATTAGATGGTCTGGGGGGACTTTCATGGTGTGCAGTTTGATGTCGGATGCACACTGGTGCATGGTTGGTCTCAGCTTCAGCTTTAGTTGCCTAGCAGCATAGCTTTACTGTCCTGCCAGTGGCTTGGCTCTTTGCAGTGCAGCTGAAAGATGTTATGATTGTTGGGCAGAAACTATGTATTTCAGCCAAGTACATTTTTGCCCTGATCCTGGTTTGAGGCTGCTGTGTCTCTTTTCTCTGCACACCCTTCCTGGCTTTGTCACCAAGGAACTCTTTCTCCCCATCTAACCCTGCGTTAATCATTCCCGGCCCATAGGTTGGATTGGCCCTCGTGGATAAAGCTAATGAACGCAAAGAATACACACTCCAATGCACCTGCTCTACATACGGTCCTCATGGCGGACTTTTATCACATTTCGTGATATGACATAGCAAAAAGTGCCATAGAAGCTGTCACAAAGAACAGCCAGGTGGAACATGGCGTACATGGAATCCTAGCTCCACAATAGAAATCTGGCTACAATTGGCTTCTTTGAAGATCACTTGTGATGCAGAAACTAACCGGTTTGCCCTGTTTTTCTTCCCCCATAGGTTGGATTGGCCCTGGTGGATAAAGCTAATGAACACAAAGAAGCAGCTTCTTAATGCACCTCCTCTGCGTACTGTCCTCATGGCATACATGACATTTTAGCTCACCAAAGAAATTCTGCCTATAACTGGTCTCCCCAAAGATCCTTTGTGATGCAGATTTTGAACTGTTCTGCCCTTCTTTCTGTGTTCCAACTTTCTTCTCCTATAGGTTGGATTGGCCCTGGTGGATGAAGCTTATGAACACAAAGTTCCAGGATGGTCAGTTGAAGCTAGGGGAGCTGATCGGCGGCAAGATGGATGACATTACGGTGCTGGTGGCAATGGTGGAAGAGGCGGAGGTGGAGGTGCCATCACCGCTGTCATCAACAGATCCATCAGCAGTAGCTGCCGCTGGATCTGCCCTGGCCGCCACCACTGCAGCCCCTGCTGATGGAGCAGAGGCGGTAGCTGTAGCTGCGTCCAATGGTGCAGCAGTAGCAGGCGCAGGGGAAGGGGTGGCGGCAGTAGCAGTCGCAGAGGCAGTAGCAGCAGCAGCAGGTAGTGCTGGTGATGACAGTGTGCTGCTGCCGTTGGCTGAGGCACCTGCTGCAGTGCCGGTGGTTGCTGCTGCTGCTGCTGCTGTTGCTGAGGAGGTGGTGGAAGGTTCCGCTGCTGCTGCTCCTGCACCACCTGCTGCTGCTTCTTTGTGAAGAGAGGAATGACTGGTGCTGCTTCAGCCTTCTGACGTCTTTGACCACTGCATTATGAGTCAGCGTTAATACAGTATGATTGAAGCAGTGTGGGCTGTGTTTTGTGCCAACGTGTGGGTACAGGTTACAGACTGGAGGCATGCTCTTGGAGCGGCTTGGCACATGGCTCCGGCACATATTTTTGATTTGGTGTCCTGCGAACTGAGCTCGCTGGCTACTATTGGAACAAGAATATGTGGTCGGCGGCTGTGCTGGCGGAAACAGCTCGTGTGGAAGAAGGGTTGATTTATATCTGAGACTGGGAGCACAAAGCTGCAGCTGCTGAATGGTGGTAGCGGCGGTAATTGCGGCATGGTGACTGTGATAGGGGTGGGGTTTGTATAGAAGAAAGGGTGTGTTGATGGGCAGGGGTAGGACAACGCTGGATCAGGTGATGTGCTCTCCAATGCTTGTTTGCGTATACGTTGATTGGAGGGATGTGTGCAGAGGATTGGCTGAGGGGTGGGAGATTCTTGGGTTTAGGGTTTCATCATATCAGATTCTCCTCAGCATTACTATGTGTACATGGGTTCGGAACTGAGTGCACCAGAGCGTTTTTACGAATACATATGGATGTGTAGGAATTGTACTTCAGTTCAAATTTTGAATAAACATTTTTGCCATGGGGAGAGCATCAGACAGACGGAGAGGATATGCGCCTAGCCTGACGATGGAGGCAGAAAAGACAAGATGTTCTGGTTAGAGTGCGGCATGCCTACTCAGTGGCACAACTGATTGTGTCATATTGATGTCAGCCAAGCCCCTGTCTTTGAGGCCGTTACGTACAGTGTGCATGAGGGGTGAGGCTGGGAGAGCTCAGTGCAGGCAGGGTGCATGTGTGATGCATGTCCATGCAATGCAGAGACGGGGCATGTGTTTGGTGCAGGATTTCATCATCATCTTTTGGGAAATGATCATGAAATTCAACCCACAACCCATGTCTCATCGCTGCATTGCAGATGGATGTGGCATAGGTGGCATTATTGTTTGCTCTTGAGCAATGATGTTTTTGGGTGGTCCAGGATAGGTGTGAGAGTTTGGCAGGGCTTAGGATAGGTGCGAGCTTGCAAGGGGCCAGATTGATGGCTGTAGACTTGAGCATACTGCACCCTGTTCATTTTAAAGGCTGCCCTGCGGCAACTAGGGCTTCGAGTTGCATGCGAGCTTGTTGGCTTGCAAAGGAGTGGAAAACGAGTGTGCGATGCAAATGAGAGGAGGGCAGGGCCAGGGTTTTGGGGCTTGTACCATATCATGGGGTGGGTCTGGGTTGCGGTTTTGTACAGAGGTTTGCCGGCAGTCTTGCTGGTGTGTAGGTCTGAGGACGATCACTATTACCATGCTGTGCATGTGAAGTCAGAATATGTACATGTCTTTCAGGCATATGCCCAGGGTGATACAAGCGACTACTGCAGTCAGCAGAGTTCACAAAGTCATGTACCAGTCAATGGTATCAGTGTAGGAGAGTTGCATTCGCAGCCATTGAATTGCAGGAAGCCGTATGTGCAAGCGAGCAAGTGATAGGGATCCCTTGTTGATCTGTTCCAGAGTTTTGCTTGTCACCCCGGGGCTACCTTTAGAAAGAAGAGGTGTGGAGGGTCACTGTTTTGATGGAGTGAAGTGTTATCGCATTGAGACAATGGATTGGTACATCAAGTTAGTGTTTTGTCCATCAGCAGGACTTCGTAACACCCTCTCCGACAGCGGTGAATGCAACATGTGTTTCAGGCTCTACAGGCTTGCTGAGCCATGTGTGCTTCAGAAGAGTTTTGTGATCATTTGTTCTTATGCCGGCTGTAGTGATGGACTGTGCTGTCCTACAGCTCTACCTGACACCTCCACAGCTCCACATTTACGATTACGATTGCAGACAGATCAATGTGCACATGCAGTTTGTTTCCAGGCGAAGCGTAAGGTGGTTCGATGTTATCCAGCACTTCCAGCTGGTCAAAGCATTGCAAGATTCTAATAGACAGGCTGTTCCAGTCGTCGTTGTAGAATGCCGCATGTGCCTGAAATCCAGGCTGAGTCCACCTGCTGCTTCTTTGTGAAAGAGACGAGTCATTGGTGCTGCTTCTGCCTGCTGGAATCTGATCACTGCAGTGTGAGGCAGCATGATTGCAGCATGATTGCAGTAGCATTGTGAGCTGTGTTTTGTACCAATGTGAAGGTACAGCTTACAGACTGGAGGCATGTGCTGGGAGTTGCTTAGGCACATGGCTCCGCCGCAAGTTCCTGTTGCAACTGTCATCCAACAACCTACAGTTGTTTGATTACTATCACAACAGGAGCATGGCAGCGGCGGCTGTGGTAGCAGGGCGTTAGGGAAAAGCTTGTGTAGAAGAAGGGTTGTTGTAGATACGAGACTGGGAAGACAGCTGTGACAGCTGCTCAATGGTGGCAGCTTCAGTTGTGGCGCACCAGCTGCAACAGGGGTGTGAAACGCAATAGTGACGGCTGCGTTAGCATGCACTGCTTGTAGATAGGGAAGAAGGGTGACAGAAGTGGCCATGAGCACTATGGCTGCTAAAATAGGTGATGTGGCTTTCATTCCCCCTTTTACATGTTTTCATGGATGGGAGGGATGTGCGCAGGGGGTTGGCTGTGGGGTGGGAGATGGGAGGTACTTGCCATGGTGGTTTTGGGTTTTCATCAGATCACATCTTCATCAGCATTACTATGTGCACATGTTTTTGGGATTGAGTGCCTGAGTGTGTTTACGTATACCCATGTGGACGTTTCCGTCCAGCCCTTTGGATAAGCGGTTTTCGTCAAGGGGAAGGCAATTGAGAGGCACAGAGGATACGCGCCTGCTGACCTGGCGAAGGCAAAGGGGACAAGGGGGGCATGCCTACTCATTGGCACAACTGCCTATGTCATATTGATGTCAATTGGGTGCCTGCCTTTCAGGAAGTTGCGTAGTTACGTAACTTCCTCAAAGACAGGCACCCGGTCGACATCAATATGATACAGTCAATTGTGCCAATTGAATGTGCATGAGGAGTGCAGGGAAGGTGCATGTTCTCGTGGGGTCCTCAGATGCTTCGGGGGAGGACCTTCAACACGAGACACATGCCTCCTCTCTGCTTGCATGGCGATGCATGTATAGTTTGCACTATCATTGGCTGGTGAATTTTGAGCAAGCTTTCCAGGATGTTACCAGGATTTGGGTGGCTGTAGACTTGAGCATACTGCACCCTGTTTTGAAGGCCGCACTGCGGCAACTGGGGCTTGGAGTTGCGAGCAAGCTTGTTTGCTTGCAACTGAGTGGAATATGGGTGTGCAACACAAAAAGAGAGGAGGACAGGGCTAGGGTTTTGGGGCTTGTACCATATCATGGGGTGGGTCTGGGTTGAGCTTTTGTACAGAGGTTTGCTGGCCTGTAGGTCTGAGGACCATCATTCAGAGCATGCTGTGCATGTGAAATGGGAGTATGATGTCGCATGTACTTCAGGCATATGCTCAGGGGTGACACAAATGACTCCTGCCGCAAAAAGGGTTCACATGCTTGCACACAGAGGACACTCTTGATGACACTGTAGCAGAGTTACATGCGCATAAGACAATTCCAGTGGCTAGGCCAATTCCAACTGCACTAGCCAGTGTATCTTGCTTGCTGGCTCGCACGTATGACTTTCGACGATCCTTTTTTAAAAATCCCTTGTTGAGCTGTTCCAGAGTTTTGTGTATGTCCCTGGTTACTTTTGAAGAGGAGAGGTGGGAAGGGTCACTGTTTAGATGCACCAAAGTGTTTTCACGTAAAGACTAGGGACTGGTACAGCATGCGTCGTCCGCCGTCAGCAGGACCATGTAACACCCTGTCCAACGGAAAATTTCTGTGGTATTAATTTGTTCTTTAGCGGCTGTAGTGTGCGGATGGATTGTGCTGTCCTACAGCTCTACTGACCCAACACCTCTATCAATTGCAAGGGCAAGTATTCTGTTGACAGGTCCATGCAGTGAAGTTTATGGCCCGTGCCAGCATAAGGTAGTTTGATGCCATCCAGGGTTCAGGTAGGGTTGAGTTTTAGGGTGTAGGACACTAAGGACCGCACAGATAGACAAGAACACACTGACGCGTCCCATCCACAAGACGTATAGCACAATTACCATATACCATCCGATTACCAAAGTGGCCCCGTCAAAGCGGGGCGCCCGTAGGGGCAGCGCCACCCACAATACAAGGAGCCAACTTAGCCTCCAACGGCATATTTAAGTTCAGACTGTCCAAAACTCACACAATGGCTGCCACCAGCCCACCTTAGGTCCCTTGCTAGCCAATGTATGTCACTAGGCCAGCCCATTTTGCCATGTGCTGACCAATTCACCCGGTCACCAGCAAGCCAAGCAGCTTAATGCCTTGCTCAGGGCAACAACAGAGGCTGCGCAACAGAATAGAGGCTGCCTGAAAATGGTAAAGGTCATCTATATCCAAGTATCATTGGCAGTCAGAGTAACATCTCTACAGTCATCTCTCCCAATCCTATGCCATCCATTGATCGCCGCCACGCCTAGGCGCAAGAAACCGCTACTGTTACCATTTAGAAGACTCAGAACCACCAGCGGGACCCATCTGAAGGCAACCACACGTCATGCACATCCAGTGTCCTGCAGCACATACCGTATGAACATAGTACATATAGTGTACTGCAAAATCCCCATTGTGTTTAGAAATAAACAAACAAGCATGTATTACACTCGATGATATGCCATAGCAAAAAGTGCCATACGCCCCGCACCTCAAGCTGTCAGAAAGGATGTCAGCGAGGTGGAACAAAATACGGGTTATCTTCGGCATGTACGACAACATATGCCTAGACAGAAAAACATGTACCAAGCAAGTTTGCAACTATCGCTTTGCCTCGTGAACACCATTCAATCGCACAGTGCCACCGACACCACACATGCAGGCACATTTGCAAAGCCAGGTGCAGTGGCTGACCGCAGCAGAGGAACTACTAAAAACCAACAAACGACCGAACAATTAAGGTGCGACAACTGCAAAGGGCTGCTAGGTCGAAAGGACCAAACAGACCATCGCATGGATCCAAACACAATGGATCCCAGACCCCCAACTTAGAGGGATACCCACCCATGCATCCATGCATCCATACATCCATACCCATGCATCCATACTTCAACTAGTTCATCATCAGACAAATCACCAGAACATGATATTTATACACCCATAAACCATGCCACAGGTGCAGAGACTGGCATGCAATAAACCCCAACTTTGGCACATGCATATGAAGTGAGAACCATCAGCTGGCACACTAATGACCGACTGAAACGCACGGCCACACATGCTGACATGACCTGTGATCCAGCAAACATATGCCTTTTACTTCTGGCATAAGATGCCTAAGGAACTACATTACACAACAAGGTCATGCTTTGAACGTCACTGAAAGTGCAACTTAGGGACCCTAACATAAGCTGTAGACTACCGGGCAGATCTGAGCAGGTCTGGTGCCAGATTACAAGGCAGATCTGGTGGCAGATTACCTGCCAGCCCCATGCTGCACCCATCACACACATGTACAAATTGCACTCAAAGTGTGGACTTCTTGCTTTACACCATGGCCCGGTCAGAGTAGGATATCTGCAGCCAGGCTGGGGGGCACCATCGTCCAGCTCCCAATCTGACCACACACCACACATACAAAAAGGATGGACCCGCTTATGTGCAATAAGAGCTCATCCCCACACATTAATTGAGGGAACATTGGTGGTCAGTATTGGCCATGTTCCCTCTTGTTTGCTGTAATCCCTATCACTATCACACCAGCGCCAGCTTGTGTCCTGACCCCACATGACCATGTCCCTACAAATGAATGGATCATTACCAAGTAGAGTCCGCCCATAGGGCATGTTGGGCGTTTCCACTGAGGTCATTAGACGCATGAGGGCACTTAGAAGGCTGGCACACACCAGCTGTTTTTAAAAAGCCAACCATTTCTTCTACCGGTAGTTGCAAAAATGCTCACTGGTATGTGACCATGTCCCATGTCGGCAGCAAGCCAATCAGCTTGGCATGGTCATTATGGTCCACACTAAGTGAGCCTACTTCGTTCATTGTCTGTCACAAATGGTGTGTACGTAGATGTAACCATGTAACCATGCTTGGTCATCACTCCCATTTGCCTGAAATGTATGTAAGCCACGTGCCTTCGATACCTTGCTCCCAAACCCTGCACAGCATGTTGCTTGGACTTGCCACTCCATCAAACATGGGAAAGCACCATGTTCTTTACAGCCAAGTCAGTACGACCTCGCAGTGAAGGAGCATGGTGCTCCCAGGTTTGGAGGGCGGCATGTAGAAGCGTAGCATATCTTAATCACCAGCCAGCCTGATTAGAACATGAAGCACATCCCCATCCTCTACCCCATAATCACTGCAAGCCAGATCCACGCTTAACCTGCGACCTTTAAAGATGAGATAAGCATCTTCTGCAACAATCCCCTTGGCAGAGCAGTAGGCGTCCAAGATCTTCTGTAGGCGTGTGGTGGAGCGCACCTTAAACTCTAACTTTCCACCTGTCAGGTCTTTTAATGAAATGTTCATCACGTCATCCTGATCACCACCACCAGCAGCAGCAGCACCAGCAGCAGCACCACCGGCAGCAGCAGCACCACCACCAGCAGCACCAGATGGTCCCCTTCCAGCAGCCAATCGCTGCTGCTGCCCATGCTGCTGCTGTCTCTCCTCTGGGCAATGCCGCTTTGCTGGTGGAGTCAACTGATCGGCACCACCAGCAGCAGGGCCACGAGCGCCTGACCCCCGTACAACCGCTATCCCCATATCTCTCCCACGGCGGACACGCTCCATAAGACTGAGCTCAGACCATCCCACTGGCCGTCGCTCGTGGCCACCTGCCACTGCTGCTGCTGCCGCCGCCGCTGCTGCTGCTGATGATATGTCTTGGAAGCCCTGCATGACCTCAGTAACAGTCTGACAGATCTGGTACCTGGCAGGTGTCGCAGGATGGAGACAAGGAGGGCAGGATGACCGGTGGGTGTTGAATTAAGCATGGAATAAACCTGGTATTAGAGTTTGATCAGTTCAGTCGACACTATGAAATTGCAGGCAAACACCCCGTGGCGGTCCTGCCTAGGGTTTAGTAATCGATCTTGCTTACGTAAACGCCATAGCCAGATGGCTCCTGTCAGTGCAATCAATACTTTCAACGATGCGTTGGATGGTGGATTGGTGGAATTTGGCTTCCACCACCAACCAATGCTGGCATACTGCCATCATACCATCTTTAGCAAAAGACACTAGACATGTCTTGCCATGTGTACTGTCAAAGCTTTTCCATCCAGAGACCGATGCGTGCATGTTTTCCCTTACGCAGAGTCGCAGCAGACTGCTGCAAACATGAAGCTAATGAATGGTAAACCTAGGAAACACTAAACAGGATAGGAGCAGAGTTCCTCCATTGGAACTTTAAGGTGCTCTGGCTGCAGAACCCTTGGACCCTAGAAGGACCAAAGCCTTTTTGAACCCCTTAACCATAGAGACACTGCGCCCCCCCCCCCCTCCCCCCCCAAAAAAACCTCCAACCCCTAGAGCCCCCGCACCTCTGTGGCAGCAGCTGCCTTGTCCTCCCCAGAATCATGGCTGGGTCCATCAGGGCTGAAGGTCGCCCACGCAGCTTGTAAGCAAGGGATAAGCGCCGGGGCCCAGGGGCAGGGGGAACCTGCGAGGAGAGGGGGGATCAATGGAAGGATACGGTTCTGAACATATATTGAGTGATAGCTGTCTATGGAGTGTGTGGAGCTAAGAAAAACCTGGGAGGACAGGAAAACATCACTTTCTACTTTTGACAGAAGCACCGGGAAACAACACCAGATCACTGGCCACAAACAGATCACTGATGCTCCGTGAAGCAGGACCTATATACCAATGATGACTGCTGCTTTTGCAACATACATGTTGCTCTTGTTCCATGTTAACTCCCTTTCCCACTTGACGGACGAGGCATTTCTACCATCATGATCAAAGTATGCTTCAGAGGGCTTGCGCTCCTGATGCTCCTAGTTCAAACGTCTGGATCTCTTTAGGGTACTTTTAGACCTACAATCTAAAACCAACTCACAATCAGTATCAACCGTGCTAGTCTGATGCATATGTAGCTCCACCATACTAACTATAGGACCATGCAACAGAGGCAGACATCTGAGATTCAGAAATCCATGGCCTTCAGCCTTTGCGACAATACAAACGGTGCAGGCAGATCAATGGTCACCACCCTGTAGCTGCCTCAGGTCATGGCTACGTCTATGCACACACCATCTGTGGTGTACACTTAAGGTAGTAGGCCTTGGGTTACTTCAGTTAACCTTACAATACATCCAGCAGCCAGATTCTAGAAGCTAACCCTATACAACCTCATATTACTATGTCTGACTTACCGCCCTCCATCTTGCTGTGGGCAATGTTCCAGCAGTAGCCACTGTGAGGCAATGCCCCACCATGACCAGCAGTTCACCAGGACCAAGTACCAGGGGCACCCAGGAACCTGAACCAGAGTCTTGAACCTCAAGACCAGCACCACAGCTGCTGCTGATGAGGGTCAGGAACCCCTTCTCTTGTTGGGGCCCTTCAGCAGCTGCACCTAGTGCTGCTAATGCTGGTGGGCTGAAACCACCTGCTGCTGCTGCTGTTTGTCCTCTTGCTGCTGAGCTGGCTGTAGAACTCATAGCAGGGGCCCCTGATGCTGCTCTGCGAAGTTCTGGCTGGACCTTCACTACTGCTGCTGCTGCTGGTGATGCGGGGGGAGGAGGAGGAGGTGCCTTGTAGTAGCTGGCGTGCAGTATGCTGCTGCTGGTAGCTGCTTGTGGCAGTGGCTTGTGGTCCAGTAGGGCTAGCAAGGCAGCAGGGGAGGTGTTCAGGGGACCAGCTCGGGCCATAGCAGACAGCAGCATACGAGCAATGTCATCAAACTGATCCAAAGCCTGTTGAAGGGGAAAGTGGTGAATGCACACTATTTAGCAGCCTGTCAAACGAGCAAGAAAACAGGGATGTGGGCAGAAAATCAGGAGGAGGGTTCATGCAGGTGATACGGACGGAGAAGATGACCAATTGATCAGCAGGCAAGCATTTGCGGCCTCCTCCCCAAGTTCGTCTGCATCCTGTTGCTCCTATCGGTGAGGCAGCCACTTGTTGATGAAGTGCTTTGTCAGTGACAATAGAATTGGTATATTTAAATCAAGCCAAGCCAAGAATTCTTAACACACAAGCATCAGGCACTTGGCCATATGGAGGTCATCGCTGAGTTGGGGGTACCTTGAAGATTCTCCCATCTTGAACTCTTACAGCCAGATCTATAGGCATGAAGATCATAGTCTTCGCAACAGTACTGTTGCGACGAATACTGCTACAACAATGAAGCCTGACCATGCCGTCTATTGCTCCAAATAGAGACGTACCGCTGTAAGCAGGGGCTGAACAGGGGCATCATTGGTGTTGTTGTCTCCACTCAGCGCTGTTTCGTACACTTCTTTGCGCGGCAATTCAAAGTATCCCCGCACCGAGGCATCTTCGCTCCTAGTACGGGCACGCTTCTGCTCTTCAGGCAGGTTAAAGAAGCGTTCGAAGGCGTGCTGGCATCCTATTAGGGCTGTGCTCTGTGCGTCAGTCAACTTTATGATCGCGTAGCCACGGGACAAGCTGTCATATAATTGTCCGACTGCTGTGTTCCACTCCCCGGTGGCTTTGCTTCCGGGGCACAGCAAGGAACTAGAGGCGATGCGTCTCGAAGGTTGGGCCATGCCAGCCAACCCTAGGACGTGCTTGCTTTCGGCTGTTGTTGGTAGCGTCGTACAAGGAAAATGCAGAAGCTTAGAGCTGCTTACAGGACTGCCAAGTATCTGTCCGGGTGCATGTTGCGCCAAGTTCTATTACTGCTGGACGCATGCGCTGGCATAAGGCAGGCTGCTTCTCCATTGCGAGTTGTAAAGCAAGCTGCTTTAATGCTCCTCGGCTTGCACATATTTCGACAGTCACCGCGAGGGCAGTACAGTGCCCACTCCGCACTGATCATCGCAGCAGCAAGGGTCATCCCGAGTGCGTGCATTGTGGCACGCCTCGTCTGTTGGGGACTTCAGGAAAGCTACGCATGGACAAAGCTACCTCGGACGCCAAGGCCTCGCCGCTGATTCGGACGAAATGGAATAAGCATACAGTCGAGGTCAGAGTTGACCTGATCACTGAGAAAAGAACAAACGGAAACACTACACATTTAATGTGGCAACCGCAAGAGAACTGCTAGGTCGAGCCGACCAAACACGCCATCGGATGGATTCTAAGACAATGAGTTCTACACCACCAACCGAGAATGATACCCAAACATCCATCTAGGGAACTTCAGTCAGACTCTTCATCAGACAAATTACCTACATTATGATACTCCCAATCAAACAAATCGAAATACTGACCTTCCGGAAGCAAGACATTTGGTACCGGTAAGTCCACAACATCCGTTAGTGCCACCAGACTGTTCGGCACAGCACCAACAGACACGAACACAGACAGCTACAAACTTAGTTAACCAAGGCCAAGATAGGACCACGCCAGTCAACGACAGTGCCCACAAGTCAGCATACCTGAGAGAAGACAGCGTAACCTTAGGTGGTACCATACCTGCCAGGAACTATCCAAGAGCCTCAACAATGGTAAGGGTGTTTACACAAGAGGCAAGTGAGCCCTCATCATCCACATCAGTGGAACTACAGCTCGAACATGCACTTTGTGTGTGTGAATATTACATTTGGCAAACCCATCGGCACGCATGCGGTGCCACAGGTCACCACAAGGGTGGCAAATCCATAAACACAGATAGAACCAGGAAAAACTGAACACCATCCGCCAGTTTGAACTCCATCATCATGCATGTCCAAGCAGATACAATGATGCAGGATAGTGGCCCTGGAAAAGTGCACACACAATTTTATCTTTTTTATTTTTTTGGGTTTTTGATTGTTTGGGGTTACCCCCAGCAAACAAACAGCAATGCAACAGCATATATACCGGAACTTTGTATAGAACTTCTGCCTAAAACACTCTCACCCAGATGTAGATAATTACTGAGCAGCAGCAGTTCCAGAACTAACATAGACTACTAACCAGTACATAGCCATGCATAACATGTGCCCAGTAACATATAAGTCATAGGTAATTAATCTATATCATGTCCCATAATCCTCCATAGGTTGTAACCAAAAGGAAGATAACCTTTGGGCTTTAAGAACGTATAAGGACCGGCTGAGGCCAGCGTGTGGTGTGAGTGCCCAAATGATGGCAGCCAAGACGAAAGGGCAAGAAACGTACCAACACACCATGTGAGAGTCTGCATCAGTAAACAAGGGACTACGCCCAAAATATGTGTACCAACAGCCCTGATATACAGGCCAACACGGGACCCAGGGCCAGCCATGATATACAGACCAATACGGGACCCAGGGCCAGTGTCCACTTGGGAGAGGTGCTGGACGTGCTGGCTGTACCTAGTGTGCCATTGAAGGCCTAATCAATCACATAACATCCATAAGGCAGGCATCCACAGAAACCATATGACTCTGAGCACTCGCGACTTGATTGCACACAGCGCCGCAAACAATGAATGAGAGACACACCGTATAACAAATTGGATAACCACCACCACCATAACTACAATACCTCCCTCAAGAGCATCACTGGACAGGAGATGTCTGCCTTGAACCCCAAGGCTGCCTTTCATCCCACGCAATGGAGCCAGCATCATTACCGTACTGTCCATTGACAAGACCAAAACTGCCGTGCCAAACTAGCTGTATGACTCTTTATGGCTCATCATGTGGTCACTATTTGGTCACTATATGGCTCCATCCTGTGGTCAGTATTTGGTCACTATAGCCATGCCCAACTTGGTCAGCACTGGCCAGATTCTGGCTTACAGCAGTTTGGTCACCATACAGATACATGAAAGCATAATGGACAGAACTGAAGCAATAGCATACAGCTTGTCTGCAGGTAGGGGATTGGGGTGATGAAACCTGGATTCAGCTAGCGCACAGCATCAGTAATATTCACCAAGAACCCATGCAATAATCAAACCAGGCGCCATACGTGCCAGCGCCACCAATACAGGGTCAATTGACGCGCCAAAATGACACACCCACAGCAACTTAGAAGGAAAAGATGCAGAGTATCCGCGGCCAGCACCCCATTGGGGATCCCTTGCCAACCAATACCGTGTTTAGCTGCTGCCATTTAGGAGATAATGGTACTATACTCCAGCCCCCCAATGCTCTGGTCGCCTGTGCCATGTCCATGTGACATCTTGATATGTTTTTAGGTAGAGATGTACACAAACATCTGAGATAGGCACAGCATTCTGGCCAAGCAGTGCCCGTAGTACTTCTTCAACCAGTGTTGCTGGTGTGTGGAGAGCAGAAGGTCAGGAGGAACTGACAGGCAGACTTGAAAGGACCCAGGTAACAGCATAGCCTCGTAGGTGCTGTACACGCAATAGGACCTACTCTCATTTGCACTCATGTTGTGCCAATCTGGACTTGCAGACCAGATGATCTAGGTTGGCAAAACATGGCTGCAAGGTAAAGCAAAGCAGGATCATCTAACCTTCTGTGCTGGTAATTAACCATGGTATGCTGGTTATGTTCTCCCTGTTCACACACCACTTACCACTCTGCAAGCACAAAACTCTTGTCCGCCAAGCACGGAGTTGCACTATAAAATCTACATCGGTTATCCGTCCAGCCAGCTTGGGCCGAATTTCCCAAAAACCCGCCCGACTTCAAGATCAATGGAGGCACTGATTTGTACGCAGGACTGGATACGAGGCGCGCACCCACGCAACGGTCAGTGGGCAAGGTGCCCGCGTACTTTAAGCTGCTTCACTCCACAGTAGAGGGCACAAGGCTGGGCATTCAGCCCAGTAGTTGCCTCTCCCTCAAGATGTGGGGCCGTAGCAGGGGTCCTGCCCCCAAGTAATCGACCAACCAGCCATGCATAGCTTCTCTTCTTCTTCTTCTTGTCCAGGTCAGACGGTATCATATGGTCAGCATTGGCCAAGTCCCTTCTTTGCTGTTGTTTCAGACGCCAGCCTTCCCTTGCTTCTGCTTCTTGGCTTCCTCCCGCTTGGCGGCTAGCTTCTTGCAATGCTCCTTGTGGTTGGGCCAATCCTGCACCTACATGGGGGCAGAGAGAAACAAAATCAAACACATCATGCAGCAGACAGGACAAAGCACAAGGATGAGCCTCAATTAACAATCATACCACATTATCATGTTCAATTGTCTGCCATAGCAAAACAACTGGGGTGCTGCACCTCACACTGTCACAGAAGTTTGCAAGGTCAAACAATTGCAGTGTGCAGCCAGCTGCGGCCGAGAAGGAATGCCTAACACTCTGGATCTCAACATCAACTTGTAGCTTATGAGTTGAGCTGGCACTTTTGCATGCGGCCCCATTGTACTGCAAAATGGGTACAGACATTTCTGCATGGGCTAGTGAATGGGCATCTTGCTACTAGCTGGTGTATTCACACAGGTCTGACACCTCTGCTAGCCTTGGCAGCTCGCGTGTTGTGCTGTGCGTTCAAAAGAACAGGTGCCCTTTGAGCCTCTTACGAACCCAACCTCTTACTATGATTCCATAGCACAGATTTTCAGCAATAAACCTCTTATAAGGGGGTTCGACCTAGTCATCCCATCCACGCCCTAGCTATAATGGATCATCCTTATTACCCTTACCAACCCTTCACATTACCCCTCCTACTTGATGTGCTTTAGTGCAATACCACACCGACTTGCAGCGGCTGCAGGCGGAGGTGGCGCCTTGGCAGGCCCCACACACAACACAGGCGGCCTTTGTGACCTTGCTCTTCACCCCACTGCTGCTGCTGCTACTGCCGCCGCCGTGGCTGCTGCTGCACTGTCCTTGAGGCTTAGGTGCAGACTCATCCTCCACACCCAGCATCATCTCCTCAAGCGCCCTCTCTATCCGCTCTTCACTTGGCACCTGGCCCGTCCTGTACGCCTCAGATACCATGCTGCGTAACCATGGCTGAGTCTGCTGGAGATTGTTCATCTGCCAGGACTTCAATGCTGGCAAAATGTGCTTCCCCAGGGTCAGCACATCCATGGGCGGGATAGCTCCCCCGGTGGCCGCCCTGCGCCCTGCCCGCACTGCCGCCTGCAGCAGCTCCTCAGCCCGGTCCACCTTTTTCTTTGCCACTGAGTCCTGCTGCAGCATCTGCAGGCATGCCTTTGCCTTGGCCGCTGCGTCCTTGAACCAGCAGGGGCCATCACGGGCCGCGAGCTCACGTAGCCGGATCACAAGTCCAGGGAAGTCCTCACAAGCTACCGCTCGCTTCATCAGCGCGGGATCCTTCAAGGATTAGGCCAGGAGGGGTAGGAGCCCCCTGGCCATCATGTGGCCATACTGAGGATGATCCTGGGGAGCTACCTGGTAGGCTGGGTCAAAGGGATCCGAGGAGGGGCCATAATTGCCTCCGTCAGAACCCACCTTTGGGGTTCTGCAGTGATGCAAGGTCAGATGGGGGTCTATTACAAGGAAACCGTGCTTTGGCACGCGATATAAAGATCAGTTTGATTAAGTATAATTGTGAACCTTGGATCACTTTTGTTGTCACCATTATCATTTGTTATTACCAGTATCTATATTGTGACATATAAGCGCTCTTCTTTTGTGTTTTTGTAGCTTTGGACAGGTGTGGTAAAGTGGTGGTACAAGAACTATCAGAGCAGCTCTATGGCCGCATTCATGCTGCAAGAAAGCTATAGGTTCCTTGGGTTTGTTAGGGGCGAAGCCAAAAGCAGAATCCGTTTCCTGTTGTAATCTGCCATATGCTCCGGGCAGATAGCAAATCACACTATCATAGCTCACAGCAGCGCAGGAGTCTGCATGTTCAAGGTGATTCTTGACTGGTGAAAGCCAGCAGACTGCACCTCGCTCAGCGTCATGTGTGCTGTGAGTTTAGACAACAGTGAGAAAATCGCTCAGAGCCTAGTACTTAAGTTCAGTTCGCGGACAGTCACTGGGGCACTCGTGGACACCATGCGGTCGTAGTGCCTGTCCGCGAACTGAGTGACGTCGGTTTCAAAGTTTCGCAGGCCTGCCGCAAGCGGCAGGAAGAGCTTTGAAGCCTGTCACCCATGTCCATGGAAGGCCTACCCATAAGGTATACAAGGCCTGACAAGCGGACTATCCAAGCTTCTGCTTTGCCGTGAACAGGCACATCCCCTGCCCAGCTCGAAACTGCCAGCGACCTTTACCCGAAACATGATACACCCCTCTATATTGATGCTCACATGAACTAATAGCGGTCCCCGTAAAGATGTCTACAAAAAACACAAGTGCACGGAGGACCGGGGATGCGCAAGCTGCAACCAGCTCTGATGAGGTGCCGATGGTTAACAACCCGGAGCCCTCGTTGAGAACATCAAGCCGTGTGCGCACTGTAGATAGCCGTGTGGCAGCTATGCTGCCCAGCTTTAAGTCGTCTGTTGGCCAAGCTGTCCAGGCCGCTCCTCAGGGTCCTCTTCGCGCGGCACGCATGGGTGGCAGAGCTGGCAGCAGGAAGGAGCAGGAACCAGATTACCAACCATCCAGCAGTGAGGATGATGAGGTGCCAGATGAAGACGATGATGAGGAAGAAGCCCTGCTGGAGCAGCGCAGAAGGAGCAACGCTGAAGCCAGTACCAACCCAGGGCAGAGGTAGGGTTATGTACAGTTGCTTTTTATGCTGGATGATATCTGCAACTTAATGCTAGAACCTAGCATTGATTGGTTGTTCATGTGCAGGTGGTCTGCTGCTGAAATGCTGGAGATGGCCACAGACAAACCTCTCTCGTATCACAAGGGGACAGCTGAGAACTATGGTGGCTACATCAAAAAGTTCGAGGTGAGCACTCTTGACACAGAAGTTCAACAGATTTGAGCATTTTTCTCGGTGACTGAACAATGTTGCTTCTGTTGGTGCTGCCATGATAAGCACACTGGGCTGGCATGCTGATATGCTGGCATACAGTACAGCAGCTAGAGTCAAGTTCAATGCGTAAGTCTCATTTTATTGCTGCCGTCCACCTATGGAGCCAGGACAGACATGTAGCTGTTGGACACAGACATATCCTTATTATGTCCTCATTCCCTTGCTGCTGCCTTCAATTTTGCAGTGGTGGTGCCAGAATGACCCAGCTACAGGTCGAGCCAGAAGGCAGCCAATAGAGCCCAAACTTGTGCCACCGCATGGAGCAGCAATTGCGGGCCGCTTCTTGAAGTGGTACATACTGGAGAATGCTGTTGGATTCAAGGTGAATGAAAGGGCCCATGCAATCTGATGCTGTATAGAGTGTGGATAGGACAGGGAACCCATGCTTAGTCTTTGGCAAAACAAGGGGTAAACATGCAGCTTTGTATGTGTTCTGTCTCTGTGGGTTTCTATCCCATCACCAGAATGTATGTAAGTCAGGGATGTCACTCTCTAGTTTGGGGCATCTTTCTCCCTGCCGTGTCTGGTCGTGGGAGTCGTCCCAAACTGTTTCCACACTCTTAACCTTCAGTGTACATTTGTCAGGTTTGTATCTTGCCCCATATGACTATTTGCATTTACTCATCTTATGCTCTTCCTATAGCGTGTTTGCATGTGCTGATGCAGGGTGAAGGTCCCAAGGTGTTCAAGTCAGACTCTGTGTTTAAGAGCACACACGCTGCTCTGCAAGCACTTTACAAGAAGGGCAGGCTGGAGGCCACATCCTCCCAGCCTGACACCATCCATCACTCCAAGCTTAAGCAAGACCCTGGGTACCAGCACATCTATGAGCAGTGCCAAGACAAATTCAAGCTGAAGCGGGGCGAGGCCCTACCAGCAGATGGCCCTCATGCCAACACAGAGCAGTCCACCTTCACTCTTGATGAGTTCACCAAGATAGCTGAGCACATGGTTGCCTCTGCAAACCCCTTGGATGCCAGGGACTGGAGCATGATGGCCATGGAGGCGTTCACATGTGGCCGGGGTGATGATGCCAGGGAGAGGTTCCTGGCTGAGCTGTTTGAGCCCAAGCTGAGGCGCACCATAGGTAAGCACACAAGCCCCCTACATATAAGCATGTGCATGTTTTGCCGGTCTGGATCAAATGCTGTGCCACTACGTACATACTAGGGGCTCTTGAAAACACACTGCAATATAGAGGGGTGTTAGCCTTCACAACTTGACTCCCACTGGCCATGCATGGGTGCTCCAATCAGCTTGTATCTGATACACTGTGTGGCTCCTTGGCCCTGCAATGCAACGGGGTGCAGGCTGTCTTTAGTCCAATCTGCAAGATCATGCATGGTTTGATAAGCACACACCATAGATCATAGGTCACAGTGTACTGGAGCTCTCTTGAGCACATTAGGTTCACTGGCAAGTGCTGGAGGTTCTAGTAAGCCATCAGTGGGCGCACTACAACCAACATCTTGCAAGAAATAACCTCGTCATGTTTTGCTGCACAGGTCCAGCACCATGCTTTGTTATGGGGCATGCCCAGCTGTTGGGGAAGACTGTGGGTAGTGCGCGTGGGATCAAGGGCTGCATCCGCAGCAAGATCCCTTTGTTCTGTGCACAAGGGGCCATGGGCAGGTACCTTGTTGCCCGGTTCACCATCCAGAAGGAGAAGTTCCCTGTGGACCCCTTTGACCCTGCATGGCAGACGCTGAAGCTGTGGCCCAGCAGCGCTAACCCACACAAGACCATGAGCTACACCAACCACCTGACCCGTACCAGGGCTCTCTTCATCCTCCTGTGCATAGCAGCTTACAAGGCTACCCATTGCCCACGCATCTTCGCAGCCAGGCTGGCTGATGAGTTTGGCCTGGATGAAAAGGTGATTTCAAGCCGTGATAACAGCTTGTTGTTGTCTTATGATGGGGTTGCACATGGTGTTACCTGACATAAAGTTAGCTAATGTGGTATGGTTCTGCAACTTTTTGGCTTGATCTTACTGATAATGGCTGTGGACTCCCAGAAAATCAAGGGGCTTTACTATTCCATATTGAAAGTGTCTGTAAGAAGCGACCGAGATCCAACTAGTGTGAGATTGAGGTCCTTGCATACCTCTCAAGCAACTGACCACAAGTGATTGAGTGCTATGTAGGTCATATGACATTCTCCATTGATCATTGTATGGCCATGTCAAAGCTCAGGAATTAAAGATGACTTGGTTTGCCCAGCAAGTGCTCAATAAGCCAACTCAAATTGGTCATTGACTGCCTGTGCAGGACATTGAGCGCATGGGCCAGTGGGGCAAGATGACATCTGCTCAGCTGTCCTACCTGTTGACGGGGCTTAAGCCCAGCACCTTGCTGGCAATGGCCTTCTGGGAGGGGGCGGCTGAGAAGGAGTTTGATGTCTTCTGGCATGAGAGGTTCATGCCCTTGGTGTGTGGTGACCTCATCCACCACCTGTTTCCCTTCCTGCCCACCTTTGAGGCCAACATTGCCAAGGCCCAAGCAGCAGGCAAGGCTGTGCCAGCCCATGTGTTGGCTGCCAGGCAGTGGCTCCCATATGAGGCCATGGTGGTTGTGCAGGATGCTTTGGAACTGGTGGACATGTCTCCCGAGAACCCGGCACACAAGCTACTCCTGCAGCACAACACTTTCAGGTGGGTAGCTGTCAGCTTCCCAGGCCAATACCAATATTAGGATCCTAATGCTCGCATTATTTGCTTACAGTATGGAAGTCTATCTAATATGATTATGCAGGCTTATGGCTGCTTGTTTTTTGTTCTCCAAATACTTCTTCTTTTCAGAAGTTTGCTTGTATGGGTGCTTTGTTTTGTGGTATCTTAGCTGCCCATCTAAAGCATTTGCTTGGGAGGCAGGCTGCAAGAGGGCAACTCCCTCCCACTGCTGCTTCTATCCCTCCTACAGTGCACAGCACCTCCCACTGCTGCTTCTACCCCTCCTGCAGTTCACAGCACCTCCCACTGCTGCTTCTACCCCTCCTGCAGTTCATAGCACCCCCCACTGCTGCTTCTACCCCTCCTGCAGTTCACAGCACCTCCCACTGCTGCTTCTACCCCTCCTGCATTTCACAGCACCTCCCACTGCTGCTTCTACCCCTCCTGCAGTTCACAGCACCTCCCACTGCTGCTTCTACCCCTCCTACAGTGCACAGCACCTCCCACTGCTGCTTCTACCCCTCCTGCAGTTCACAGCACCTCCCACTGCTGCTTCTACCCCTCCTGCAGTTCATAGCACCCCCCACTGCTGCTTCTACCCCTCCTGCATTTCACAGCACCTCCCACTGCTGCTTCTACCCCTCCTGCATTTCATAGCACCTCCCACTGCTGCTTCTACCCCTCCTGCAGTTCATAGCACCTCCCACTGCTGCTTCTACCCCTCCTGCAGTTCACAGCACCTCTCACTGCTGCTTCTACCCCTCCTGCAGTTCACAGCACCTCCCACTGCTGCTTCTATCCCTCCTGCAGTTCACAACACCTCCCCCTGCTGCTTCTACCCTTCCTGCAGTTCACAGCACCTCTCACTGCTGCTTCTACCCCTCCTGCAGTTCATAGCACCTCCCACTGCTGCTTCTACCCCTCCTGCAGTTCACAGCACCTCTCACTGCTGCTTCTACCCCTCCTGCAGTTCACAGCACCTCCCACTGCTGCTTCTATCCCTCCTGCAGTTCATAACACCTCCCCCTGCTGCTTCTACCCCTCCTGCAGTTCACAGCACCTCCCACTGCTGCTTCTACCCCTCCTGCAGTTCATAGCACCTCCCACTGCTGCTTCAATCCCTCCTGCAGTTCATAGCACCTCCCACTGCTGCTTCTACCCCTCCTGCATTTCATAGCACCTCCCACTGCTGCTTCTACCCCTCCTGCAGTTCATAGCACCTCCCACTGCTGCTTCTACCCCTCCTGCAGTGCACAGCACCTCCCACTGCTGCTTCTACCCCTCCTGCAGTTCATAGCACCCCCCACTGCTGCTTCTACCCCTCCTGCATTTCACAGCACCTCCCACTGCTGCTTCTACCCCTCCTGCAGTTCATAGCACCTCCCACTGCTGCTTCTACCCCTCCTGCAGTTCATAGCACCTCCCTCTGCTGCTTCTACCCCTCCTGCAGTTCATAGCACCTCCCACTGCTGCTTCTACCCCTCCTGCAGTTCACAGCACCTCCCACTGCTGCTTCTACCCCTCCTGCAGTTCATAACACCTCCCCCTGCTGCTTCTACCCCTCCTGCAGTTCACAGCACCTCCCACTGCTGCTTCTACCCCTCCTGCAGTTCATAGCACCTCCCACTGCTGCTTCTACCCCTCCTGCAGTTCACAGCACCTCCCACTGCTGCTTCTACCCCTCCTGCAGTTCATAACACCTCCCCCTGCTGCTTCTACCCCTCCTGCAGTTCACAGCACCTCCCACTGCTGCTTCTACCCCTCCTGCATTTCACAGCACCTCCCACTGCTGCTTCTACCCCTCCTGCAGTTCACAGCACCTCCCACTGCTGCTTCTACCCCTCCTGCAGTTCATAGCACCTCCCTCTGCTGCTTCTACCCCTCCTGCAGTTCATAGCACCTCCCACTGCTGCTTCTACCCCTCCTGCAGTTCACAGCACCTCCCACTGCTGCTTCTACCCCTCCTGCAGTTCATAACACCTCCCCCTGCTGCTTCTACCCCTCCTGCAGTTCACAGCACCTCCCACTGCTGCTTCTACCCCTCCTGCAGTTCATAGCACCTCCCACGGCTGCTTCTACCCCTCCTGCAGTTCACAGCACCTCCCACTGCTGCTTCTACCCCTCCTGCAGTTCATAACACCTCCCCCTGCTGCTTCTACCCCTCCTGCATTTCACAGCACCTCCCACTGCTGCTTCTACCCCTCCTGCATTTCACAGCACCTCCCACTGCTGCTTCTACCCCTCCTGCAGTTCACAGCACCTCCCACTGCTGCTTCTACCCCTCCTGCAGTTCATAGCACCCCCCACTGCTGCTTCTACCCCTCCTGCAGTTCACAGCACCTCCCACTGCTGCTTCTACCCCTCCTGCATTTCACAGCACCTCCCACTGCTGCTTCTACCCCTCCTGCAGTTCACAGCACCTCCCACTGCTGCTTCTACCCCTCCTACAGTGCACAGCACCTCCCACTGCTGCTTCTACCCCTCCTGCAGTTCACAGCACCTCCCACTGCTGCTTCTACCCCTCCTGCAGTTCATAGCACCCCCCACTGCTGCTTCTACCCCTCCTGCATTTCACAGCACCTCCCACTGCTGCTTCTACCCCTCCTGCATTTCATAGCACCTCCCACTGCTGCTTCTACCCCTCCTGCAGTTCATAGCACCTCCCACTGCTGCTTCTACCCCTCCTGCAGTTCACAGCACCTCCCACTGCTGCTTCTATCCCTCCTGCAGTTCATAGCACCCCCCACTGCTGCTTCTACCCCTCCTGCAGTTCACAGCACCTCTCACTGCTGCTTCTACCCCTCCTGCAGTTCACAGCACCTCCCACTGCTGCTTCTATCCCTCCTGCAGTTCATAACACCTCCCACTGCTGCTTCTACCCCTCCTGCAGTGCACAGCACCTCCCACTGCTGCTTCTACCCCTCCTGCAGTTCATAGCACCTCCCACTGCTGCTTCTATCCCTCCTGCAGTTCATAGCACCTTCCACTGCTGCTTCTACCCCTCCTGCAGTTCATAGCACCTCCCACTGCTGCTTCTACCCCTCCTGCAGTTCACAGCACCTCCCCTTGCTGCTTCTACCCTTCCTGCAGTTCACAGCACCTCTCACTGCTGCTTCTACCCCTCCTGCAGTTCATAGCACCTCCCACTGCTGCTTCTACCCCTCCTGCAGTTCACAGCACCTCTCACTGCTGCTTCTACCCCTCCTGCAGTTCACAGCACCTCCCACTGCTGCTTCTACCCCTCCTGCAGTTCATAACACCTCCCCCTGCTGCTTCTACCCCTCCTGCAGTTCACAGCACCTCCCACTGCTGCTTCTACCCCTCCTGCAGTGCACAGCACCTCCCACTGCTGCTTCTACCCCTCCTGCAGTTCATAGCACCTCCCACTGCTGCTTCAATCCCTCCTGCGGTTCATTGCACCTCCCACTGCTGCTTCTACCCCTCCTGCAGTTCATAGCACCTCCCTCTGCTGCTTCTACCCCTCCTGCAGTTCATAGCACCTCCCACTGCTGCTTCTACCCCTCCTGCAGTTCACAGCACCTCCCACTGCTGCTTCTACCCCTCCTGCAGTTCATAGCACCTCCCTCTGCTGCTTCTACCCCTCCTGCAGTTCATAGCACCTCCCACTGCTGCTTCTACCCCTCCTGCAGTTCACAGCACCTCCCACTGCTGCTTCTACCCCTCCTGCAGTTCACAGCACCTCCCACTGCTGCTTCTACCCCTCCTGCAGTTCATAACACCTCCCACTGCTGCTTCTATCCCTCCTGCAGTTCATAACACCTCCCACTGCTGCTTCTACCCCTCCTGCAGTGCACAGCACCTCCCACTGCTGCTTCTACCCCTCCTGCAGTTCATAGCACCTCCCACTGCTGCTTCTATCCCTCCTGCAGTTCATAGCACCTTCCACTGCTGCTTCTACCCCTCCTGCAGTTCATAGCACCTCCCACTGCTGCTTCTACCCCTCCTGCAGTTCACAGCACCTCCCCTTGCTGCTTCTACCCTTCCTGCAGTTCACAGCACCTCTCACTGCTGCTTCTACCCCTCCTGCAGTTCATAGCACCTCCCACTGCTGCTTCTACCCCTCCTGCAGTTCACAGCACCTCTCACTGCTGCTTCTACCCCTCCTGCAGTTCACAGCACCTCCCACTGCTGCTTCTATCCCTCCTGCAGTTCATAACACCTCCCCCTGCTGATTCTACCCCTCCTGCAGTTCACAGCACCTCCCACTGCTGCTTCTACCCCTCCTGCAGTTCATAGCACCTCCCACTGCTGCTTCAATCCCTCCTGCGGTTCATTGCACCTCCCACTGCTGCTTCTACCCCTCCTGCAGTTCATAGCACCTCCCTCTGCTGCTTCTACCCCTCCTGCAGTTCATAGCACCTCCCACTGCTGCTTCTACCCCTCCTGCAGTTCATTGCACCTCCCACTGCTGCTTCTACCCCTCCTGCAGTTCATAGCACCTCCCTCTGCTGCTTCTACCCCTCCTGCAGTTCATAGCACCTCCCACTGCTGCTTCTACCCCTCCTGCAGTTCACAGCACCTCCCACTGCTGCTTCTACCCCTCCTGCAGTTCACAGCACCTCCCCCTGCTGCTTCTACCCCTCCTGCAGTTCACAGCACCTCCCACTGCTGCTTCTACCCCTCCTGCATTTCATAGCACCTCCCACTGCTGCTTCTACCCCTCCTGCAGTTCACAGCACCTCCCACTGCTGCTTCTACCCCTCCTGCAGTTCATAACACCTCCCCCTGCTGCTTCTACCCCTCCTGCAGTTCACAGCACCTCCCACTGCTGCTTCTACCCCTCCTGCATTTCACAGCACCTCCCACTGCTGCTTCTACCCCTCCTGCAGTTCACAGCACCTCCCACTGCTGCTTCTACCCCTCCTGCAGTTCATAGCACCCCCCACTGCTGCTTCTACCCCTCCTGCAGTTCACAGCACCTCCCACTGCTGCTTCTACCCCTCCTGCATTTCACAGCACCCCCCACTGCTGCTTCTACCCCTCCTGCATTTCACAGCACCTCCCACTGCTGCTTCTACCCCTCCTACAGTGCACAGCACCTCCCACTGCTGCTTCTACCCCTCCTGCAGTTCACAGCACCTCCCACTGCTGCTTCTACCCCTCCTGCAGTTCATAGCACCCCCCACTGCTGCTTCTACCCCTCCTGCATTTCACAGCACCTCCCACTGCTGCTTCTACCCCTCCTGCAGTTCATAGCACCTCCCACTGCTGCTTCTACCCCTCCTGCATTTCACAGCACCTCCCACTGCTGCTTCTACCCCTCCTGCATTTCACAGCACCTCCCACTGCTGCTTCTACCCCTCCTGCATTTCATAGCACCCCCCACTGCTGCTTCTACCCCTCCTGCATTTCACAGCACCTCCCACTGCTGCTTCTACCCCTCCTGCATTTCACAGCACCTCCCACTGCTGCTTCTACCCCTCCTGCAGTTCACAGCACCTCCCACTGCTGCTTCTACCCCTCCTGCAGTTCATAGCACCCCCCACTGCTGCTTCTACCCCTCCTGCATTTCACAGCACCTCCCACTGCTGCTTCTACCCCTCCTGCATTTCACAGCACCTCCCACTGCTGCTTCTGTCCCTCTTGCAGTGCACAGCACCTCCCACTGCTGCTTCTACCCCTCCTGCAGTTCATAGCACCTCCCACTGCTGCTTCTATCCCTCTTGCAGTGCACAGCACCTCCCACTGCTGCTTCTACCCCTCCTACACTGCACAGCACCTCCCACTGCACCTGCGTTGGATCTGCACAGTCAACATCTCACAAAGTGCATTTGCAATGTTGCTGTGTAGGGCTATGAAGGTTGAGTACAGTGCTGCAAAAGCCTGTGATGTTTTTGAAAAGGGGCGGCCTCTGACCAAACGCGAGATGATGCGGACCATTTTGAAGAAGATGGAGCAGCCACAACACGTCATGCTGGTGGCTGGTCCGGGCCCCAGTGGATTCGGCCCTGCTCAGTCAAGGCAGCTGATGGTTATGCCCCAGTGCGTGGAGGCAGCTAAGCTAGATGCTCCTATCAGTGAGGATCAGGAGGTAGCAGACCTGCTCTTGGAGCTGCACAAAGATGGCCAGCAGCAGCAACATCAGCAGCAAAATCAGGGAGGAGAGCAGCTGCAGCTGCTAGCAGCCAGGGAGCAGATTGAGTCTGAGGGCCAGCCGGAGCAGCTGCAGCTGGCTGTTCAGTTCAAGAGCAGTGGTTCTTCGCAGCCACAGCAGGTGGAGGGTGGGGGTGGGGATAGTGGGGCAGTGGCAGGCTGTGGGCAAAGGAGTTTGAGGCGGCGGCGATCGGCTAGGGTTTGTGGTGGGCAGCAGCAGGGCCAGCAGCAGCAGCAGCAGTCGGATACAGCTGATGATGTTGAACTCGTCAGCATGGTGGAAGAGCCTCCAGAAGATGCCGACCCAGGTGGCAGTGGGCATCCCTCTGAGGTTGGGGTTCAGGGTGTTGCAGGGGAGACATTCTACACACCAGGTGGGGGTTTCCGCAAGCGCCAGTGCTTCCAAGGGAGAACCCCTGTCTCCCCCAGTGACAAGCAGAAGTCCTGGTGGGACCACACTAAGCACTGTCACCAGCAGGAACAGCAGGCCCAGCAGCATCCGAAGTATGCCCTGCTCTTACCACCACCAGAGCATATGCTTGAGCCTAAACCCCAGCAGCACCAGCAGCTGGGAACTGGCTTGTCCCAGCAGCAGGTGCAGATGCTGCTGGCAGCTGGCATAAACCCTGACGAGTTTGCTGCTGCATTACCTCAACAGCAGCATCCACCGCAGCAGCTGCAGGTTGCTGGTCCTCCATTATCCCAGCAGAAGCAGCTTGCTGTAGCTCCTCAGCTGCAGCAGCAGCTTTCGGGGACTTCTCAGCTGCAGCACCAGCAGCAGCTTGCGGGACCTTCGCAGCTGCAACACCAGCAGCAGCACCTGCCGCAGCAGCCGAATTTTGCACCCTCCAGCCAACAGGAGCAGTGGCTAAACGGTGTAGCCTCCCAGCAGCAGCACCACCAGCAGCAGCAGCAGGGGCAGCACCAGATGCAGATGGGATCATTTGCTGCACATGGTCAGCCGCAGCAAACGGTCCTAGTAGCACCTGGATTGCACCACCAGCAGCAGCTTGGGGAACCCTGGATGGGGGACATGGTGCCCACTGAGCTGCAGCTGTCCTCAAATGCATTTTTGGCTATGACACATCCCAACATCCATAAGAATCCCCAGATAGCAGCTGGTCTGGGAATGATGTCTCAGCCTAGTCAGCTGGGTCAAGATGATAAGATGTTTGCATGCCTTCGGTATGCAGCTCACATATCAGCTCAGGTTGGTGCTAGAGCAGCGTTACAGACCATGCAGCAGGCTGGATGTGCTCAGCCAGCAGTGCCGACTTGTGGGGGAAGGGAGGGAGGTGCTGGGGTTGAGGGGTCAGTAAGAGGTCCTGCTAGCAAGCTGCAACTTGCAGGGCCTGCAGTGGCATCACAGCAGCATGTGGGTCGGGCCTTTCCAGCACTCTCCTCCTTCCCCACCTTCACCTCTTTGTGGGAGTGGTTCACCATGCCTCTGCCAGAGTATGGCAAATCGCCACAGGCACTAGAGGCAGCCAATGAGACGGCTTGGCGGCATAAGAAACGGCAGAGGTGGTCAGAGCTCAGTGCCTTGTTGGCCGTCATAGAAAAGAAGGCCTTAGCAGAAGGACAGGCAAGGGGAAAGGTGGTGGATCAGAGTGCAGCAGCACAGACACTGGATGTGGAGTTTAAGACAGGGGGAGCTGCTACCGGGGCAAAGGGCATAAAGAATCTCGCTGCTTTTTATAGAGGTGAAGTCAAGGGCAGGCATGGGAGCAGCGGAACTGCTGGTGGTGCTGGTGGTGCTCCAGCAACACCACTTGCAGCAGCAGCAGCAGGACCACCATCAGCAGCAGCAGGTGCAGGTGCAGCAACTATAGGACCACCAGGTGGAACAGATGCAGGTGGTACAGGCAATACCAATAGAGCAGCAGCAGGGGCAGATAGGGAGGAAGAGCCTGATGGTGTTCGTGTTAGTGAGGGGGCAGAAGGGGTAGGAACAGCACCTCAAGGTAGATCAGCAGAAGCTGCAGCCAGTAGAGGTGCCGTGGCACCTGTGGGTGCTACTGCTGGGCATCTGAAGGAGACATCAGGACCAAAAGGTGTCATCAGGAGATCTGCAGCTGGTCTTAATAGTGGGCAGCAGAGTGCTGGTGGTGGTGGTGGCAGCAAAAGAGCAGCCAGCAAGAGGCAGAGGGACGGTAGAGGAAAAGCAGCAGGACCAACACCTGCAGAAGTGTTTGCAGAATCATTCCCACAAGCAGCAGCAGCAGTGCAGCTAGAGCGAAAAAGGGGGCGCAGTGCTCGACACTAAGAGTAAGACCATGTCTTCATAGGGCTGAGTGATGTAGCTGGTGTAAGCAGGGCATTTAATCTCAACAAGCTCGCAACCTGGGTTTGTTCTGTGTATTGTTAACGGCCTTGTTTTATTGTAGATTCATTTTGTTGGTGGGGTTTTCTGGTAGGCCCAGTCCACACTCACTTTGCCTGGCCTTTCAGCAGTCTCTGATTTGTTGTAATTAAGAGTTGAATGAGTATGGCATATCACAATCCATGTCAATGTGCACAGCTGTGCAGCAACATGAACCAGGTGTACGCTGCTGCTGTGTCATGGTAGTGGATAGCTTTTCTGCAATGCGTCTGGAAGTCATCTAGGTGTGTGTACGTATTGACATCAAGCTAGTTGGTTGTAGCAGCTGGAGAACATGTGCTGTTCTGCAGCAAAATCGCTGTAACCTGTCGAGCCCGAGAGTGCTGTATATTGAATCCTTGCTGCTTGTGCTGGGTTTCATGATCTGTGCAAGACATGGACTGGAAATTTTCAGGCAATGGTCGCAGCCTCCACTTATGGTGCAGTTTTGCTTTGACCCGCTGTCAACTGGAGCACATATTAGTGATTGATCAAAGAAATGGAACGGTTGCATGTCTGGTTTCTGTCTTTGCACAGAGTATCCAGGTGCTCAACAGCATACCTAACTGCCAATGTAGCCAAGCCCAACAGGCAGATCACTTCTTCTTCCGTGTGACGCAAACAGTAGTAGTTGCCAGTGTTGCTTGCATTACAGGCTCACCCCCGCTGACGAGGGTGTGTGCCTTCTTTTGCTAGTGTCTAAGTTTTGAACTGTGAATTGTTCTGGCATTCTTCTGTTTGTCCTTGCATAGAGCTTTGTCCAGGGGTGATTTAGTAGCTGGTGATGGAGCTTCTGATGCTTTCTTGTTATCACTACCAGCCTGTCTTGGCCAATGTCTAGGCCAGCCAGTAGGTATCTTGCCATCATGCATGTGCAAGCGGTGTGGCCATGGTTGCAAACCTAGCTGTCATGCACAGCTGAGTGCATGTTGCCCTAGCTTGGATGGCAGGTGGGGCTCTAGCAGCAGAGCGCAAGGGTGTTGCTGTTGTACATGCTGTATCTCCAGAAGGGGAGGTGCAGCTGTGGTTGTTCATGTGTCCGTGCTGGTTGTCGGTACCAACTTGTTTGCCCTGGTAGGACCATAATGCAGCCTTAACTGTCAGGTTGGCGTGTATAGTATGTAGGGTTGTAGAGTGGGTTTTTCTGAAGGCATGCCTTCATTTTGGCTGAGGCTCAGAAGCAACTGATGCAGCATGCAGCTTTTCTATGCACGGTAGCTGGAGTGGTGGGTGTTGATGTTTAGTGGCACTTCCCTTGTAAGTGTATGATAGCCAGATTCATTCGGATCCTGCCTGGTCTCGGGAGGCAGGTACCACCATTATTTTATTTACGGTGTAAGATGAAACCAAGCAGGAACTGGGTCGGACCGGGATTAGACTCTGGGCAGCGCATCAGAATGATCAACGCATGCTATTGGCTGCAATCAAGTATGCTACTCCCACGCAACCCGTATACAAACAAACAAACAAAAAATTTAAGGAGTGGCTGCACCAAGGCAGCTACACCTAGTATACTTACTAGCACAGCAGACACAAATGTGATGATACAATCAAGTTACTGCAAAGCATGCCATTGCCTTCAAGGCCATAACCATTGTAGCATTGTGGATCTCCCTAGATCACTTAGCAACACTGCCCAAGGCCGTCTTGAGTCACAAATGACTCCTCACAAAAAACACATGCACATGTTCAGCCCGTATCGGTTGATCAAAGGCCCCTTCTGCGTGCTGCTTTCATTATTACCATATATAAAACATCGGTTCGTTCCTAGGTAGGTATATGTCATGATCGCATGTTGCCTTTCTCTTGGACTGAGGAAAAGCATGACTTGTTGCACGACATGCAATGTCCATGACCCGGACACTTATGCATGCCGAGTCGCAAACGCTTACTACGAGGCTTTACGATATTACATAGTGTCTTCGGGGCGCTTGAAATGTGCAATGCTAAAGTTATGCGTGTCTAGGAGTCAGTCCGGGCGAAGTGTAAACGACACATGGCATCGATGCATCTGCCCGTCGAAGTCACGACCGAAGCACACCAACTAGCGGCACAGGGCGCTAGGACTTCTGACTATGCCTCAGAGCATAGCCAAGGCCTTGGAGCTTAAATTTGGCACTGTCCTCATTTGTCCGCGCCCACTTGCAACTGCCGTCCGGAGCACGTCCGCGTACCTTCTAAAACTTGCATTTGCTGCTCTTGCAGGACCAACAGCTACATGTGGATGCAAGGCAGCACATGCCGGTGCCAAACACTCACAATTGCCTGGTTCTCTTTATTAGGCATACACAGGGATGTTACGCAGTGCTTGTTGTAGTATGTACATGAAACATCAATAATGAACGAGAATATGATTCTAGACACATGGGCATTGTCAGCGCCTATTGGTGAGAGCATGCCTCAGGGTACAGAGCAACGTCAAAACAGGTATCAGGACTTGGTGCAGTTGTATGCATCGTCCTGGACACAGTTGGCTCTGCCAGCTTGCATTAAACATGTACATTCAGACTGAGCTGGGGCTCTACCCTGCGGCTCCAGCAAACTGATCAACGACATCTGAATGCAGAACGGTGCTACCCTTTGTCTGCAGCTACTGCATGACTATGGAAAGGTGACACGTCAGGGACTACTCGTGGAAATGAGCAGCACCCCAGGGTGCTGCAACGGCGTTCGAGGTTTGAGTTGTAGGGCCCTTGCTGTCGCCCTCACATGCATAGAAAAGTCCATCCCAAGCAGAACCATTATACCTTAAAGCCTACCCCAAAACCTCTGCTAAATAATCTAGGCTCAACCTAGCAAAGTCCTCCTGGCCTCACCTGTAAATGAAGGTTACTAGGGCTTCCACGGAGCTCTCAACCTCCCTGAGGGCTTCCTTCACTTTGCTAACATCACCCTGGGCTGCCATGTTACTAAGGGCACAGCATGCAGCAAGCACCTCCATCTCATAGCAGCTGAAGTCGGCCATAAACCTGCACCAGGTAGGGCGTGGACGAGTAAGTGGACAGCAATCACCCCAGTGCCAAGGATGACCTGGACTGGCGTCAACAGCCTCATGTGCCTCACTCTGAAAACATCTCGCCGTAATAACCGACGCAACCAATAAGAACCGTGTCTTCATCAGGTTCATACACCAGGAGCCGAGCCATCCCACGGGCTTGTTTCTTCTTGCACCATGAGGGATTGATGAAGCCTTTGGTTCCGTGATAGTTGCCGGACACGTATGCCATCGAAGTTGCCATCCCACAATATTGTATTCTCTGGAGATAAGGTATCGGTAACTCTACGCCCCGCTGTCACGGTGTTCCAAAATGTGTTTCTGAGAAAGGGACGTCACTGAATGTGGCGAGCACAAGCAGGCGCCAAGGCAGGAGTTCGGAAAGGAGGCGTACCTTGTTCTCTGTTTGGTTCTTTATGTGGCTAGAAGGTGTCCCACTATGATCGGCCCCCGAGGTTAATAGTCGAGGTGCGGGTGCCATTTGAAAGTTACTGTTGAATTTCGCATTGCCCGGCTGGGCGCCAAACTCCATATGACCCTTCATAAAGCTTGAATCTCCTCCTGCATGCGCTCGAAATAAGGTATAGTATGTCAGTCATGCCAATTAAGTACTTACGCCACACAAGTATTCTCCGTTGGCGGAGGGCACTCAGTGGGATGACAGACGTTCAACCAAGATCAGAGTCCGTTCAGACAGCCCCTCTGAGTGGTCGCATACAGTTCAATTGATAACTCCAGGAAAAAGTTTTAAAGCCTTAATGGACACCTATATAATAGCACCAACCCTATATGTGATAGCACCTGGCAACGACCAGACCTGATCGTTACCAGACCCGGAGTCTTGTGGCCCTAACACAGCATGTACACAGCACAGGACCCCGCGAACAATGCTTCTAGAATACACCGTACAGTCACTGTAATAGCCAAGCAACGCAATGGGCTTTTCTCAAACACGTCATTGGCCAGTGACGTGATGGAACTAAGAAGGTTTTTGCATTGCTTGTGGCAGACATTAGCCTGCTTTTCCCTTCACTTGTAACCGAGCATGGCACCATTAGCATCCATTGATAAGACCAACAGTGCCATCACAAACTAGCTGTATGACACAATTGGCCCCATACATAGCGAGCCATGCCCAACTCCTTCAGCACTGACTACATTTTGGGCACCCAACAGTCTGCAGAATCCATGTACAGATACATGAAAATATAATTAAAAGAAATAAAGCAATAGCATACAGCTTATCTGCAGATAGGGAAGTGGTGTGAATGCAAGATGAGTACAGCTTGCAGGACTACCAAGAAAGTGCGGAAACTGAGACAGGCAGGCGTCCAAAGGCCCAGATAACATCATAGCCAAGTGCTGTACATACTACCATGCCCCCATCACCTTTGCTTCATTTCTGCACCCCTACTGTGCCAACCCGGACTACCTTTGGTTTCAAACTCCAACTTGCAGACCAGACAGCTGGCTTCGCAGAACATGGATGAAAATCAAAATCATTTGAAGCATGCTTATGGAGGCCTCTGTGCTGTCTCTAAAATCCCGCTGTCTGCTGTGTCTGCTGTGTGAACAACTTTAGGATTTCAAGACCAGAACAGCAGCTATCCAGCACCTGCCACCCTGGAAGCAACACGACCCATGTCCCCCAAACAGGGATTTGCATTACGAATCTCCCAGGTCCAAGTTCCCAAAAACCCACCCAAGTCCCAGGTGTCCGCAGGATTGGAACCGGTGCATATACATGCAAAGGCCATGCATGGGCGAGAGGCCCAACCACCTAACCCCCTCTACTCCACGCTAGGGGACATGAGGCTAGGCATCCTGGCCTCAGTTGCTTGGACCTTGACTTGCGCAGGCTGGGACTGTGCCAAAGGTTCTACCCCCCTGAGTTGCCCGACCAGCCCTGCATAGCTCTCCTCCTGCTTGTTCTTCTTTGGGTCACACGACAGCCTTCCCTTGCTTCTGTTTCTTGGCTTCGTCCCGCTTGGCTGCTAGCTCCTTGCAACACTCCTTGTGGTTGGGCCAATCCTGCACCTGCATGGGGGCAGAGAGAGAAATAAATCAAAGACATCATTATGTTCCATGCTCTGTCTTATCAAAAACAGTATGGGCCCTGCACCCCAAAGTGTCACACAAATTTGCCATCTTCAACCCACCTATGGTGTGCAGCCATGGGTAGGTGACAACAAATGCCTAACCATCCTGGATCTCAGGATCAAGTCGGTTGCTCATGCTACCGAGCTGGCACTCACCTTCCACATGTATCCCACATGTACTGCAAAAGGGGTATCAACATTTGTGCATTGGCTAGTAAATGGGCATCTAACTGAGCTGCTACCAGGAGTTTGGTGCCTTCAGAGAGGTCATTAAAGATAGGTCATTAAAATGGGCCAGCACCAGTCCAAGCCTTGCGGCTCCCATGTTTTGCATTAATAAAATTCAGTGCTGCTGGCACTCCAGCCTCTCCCAAACCCCAGTTATAAATCTAGAATATGAGGCACAGGCCTCCAGCTGTACAGCCTAAACATGACTCCAACTAGTCACCCCATTCAGACCCTACCTATGGTAAAGAATCCTTAGAACCCTTACTGACCCTTACCCCTCCTACCTGATGTGCCTTAGTGCAATACCACACCGACTTGCAGCGGCTGCAGGCCGAGGTGGCGCCTTGGCAGGCCCCACACACAACACAGGCGGCCTTTGTGACCTTGCTCTTCACTCCACTGCTGCTGCTGCTACTGCCAACCCTGTGGCTGCTCCGCTGCCCCTGGGGCCTGGGTGCGTTCCCGCCCAGCGCACCCATGCTCTCAACCACCCTCCGGATCTGCTCTTCGCTTGGATCCTGGCCAGTCCTACGAGTCTCTGCTATCAACTTCTCAAACTCAGGCAGATTGCTCCGGAGCTTATCGAGCTCCCAGGACTTGAACGCTGGCGAGAAGTACTCCTCCGCACCCTTCTTGGAGGCGTTGATGTTCAGGGGTGCACAAGCTCCTCCAGTGGCCCCCCTGCGCCCTGCCCGCACTGCCGCCCGCAGCAGCTCCTCAGCTCGGTTCACCTTCCTCCCTGCAGCTGAGTCCTCCTGTAGCAGCTGCAGGCAAGCCTTGGCCTTGGCAGCTGTATCCTCGAAGCAGGAGGGGGCTCCTCGGCCCGCGAGCTCAAGCAGCCGGATTACAAGCCCAGGGAAGTCCTCACAGACTACTGCTCGCTTCATCAGTGCGGGGTCCTTCAAGGCATGGGCCAGGAGGGGTAGAGGGCCTCTGGCCATCATGTGGGCATACTGGGGGTGTTTCTGGGGAGCTGCCTGGTAGGCCGGGTCAAAGGGGCCCAAGCCGGAGGCATAATGGCCTCCATCAGGAGCCACCTTTGGGGTCCTGCAGGGATGAAGGATCAAATGGATTTGGTCTCAGAGAAGTGGCATGCGATGATAGTGTTTGTATGATCAAACATCTTGTATCACTCTTGTTGTTGCCACCGTCACCATGTTTGCTGTGACATACTAGCATCATTCTTCTGTGTCTTTCCACCTCAAAAAGGATGGTTGGGACATATTTGTGGAAAACAATCACATTCCCCATTAGGAGAACGGGCCAAAAACACCAACCCATAACAACAGTAACACAGCAATAGAATTGTCCAGCAGATGCCTCCTGAACAGGTTTGCCAGAGTTATTAGATATCTAGTACGATATTACATTGTCAGAATGGTCTACACTCTTTACAACCAGCTCGTACGCCCTAGAATGATAATTGAGCAGTCCAGACCGAGTAGACGTTCCCTGTCGCTAGCAAACTCATGATGAGAGCAGGTTTATGTGGCCCATGTGTGCAACCAGGAAAGTTAAGGGTGTTAGGTTTGAAGTTGGAAATGAACCCCATATTCTCTTGATGCCGCCATAATGGCAGGGCAGATAGTAATCGCACTGCCACAGCTTATAGCAGCACGCAACTTTGCGTGCTCAAAGGAAAGTATGACTGCTGCGAGCCAGCGTACTGCACCTTGGTGTCATGTTTGACGTGGCCGTAGACAACCGTGCAAGCACTGGTATCCCTCAGAGCCTTGCATTCATTGCTGTTGCAAAAGGCAGCAGATACATGCGGATGCGAGGCGGCCTGTGCAGTGACACTTATCATTGCCACATCTTCTCTATCAGGCATATACAGGCATGCCGTGCAGTGATCCACTGATATAAACAGGCATGGCTGGCCTTGCCGACGCTCGTGTATTGTTGCATGGGCATTGTCTTGCTTCGTATATGGAACACGAATAATGAATGATGAGTTGGTTCTAGAGTGTGCGCATTGTCAATGCCTGTTGGTGAGATCACGCCTCAGCCTACTTCAGGGCAAAGTCATTCAACATGTATCGCTACTTGGCGCATTTGCATGCGTTGTGTTTCATACAATGGTCTCTGCCAGCGCCTGTTGGCGAGATCAGGCCTCAGCTTACAGAGCAAAGTCACCCAACATATTTCGCTACTTGGCACACTTGCATGCCTTGTGTTTTATAGAATGGTTTCTGCCAGCGCCTGTTGATGAGATCAGGCCTCAGCTTACAGAGCAAAGTCACTAACATGTATTGGTACTTGGTGCACTTGCATGCATTGTGTAATATACAGTGGTTTCTGCCAGCTAGAATGCACATGCACATACAGATTGAGCTAGGGAGGTGCATCACAACTGGAACATACTAATGAACATAATCTGGATGCAAGAGGACGTCACCCCTTGTCTGCAGCTACTGCATGACTATGGGAAGGCAATACGGCTTTTATCAGGCATCAGATGGGCAGCATGCCAGGGTGCTGCAACTATTCGTGAGGTCTGAGTGGAAGGGCCCCTGCTTTTGGGCTCACCTGTTCAGGGAACCCTAAGCAGAACTCATACAGCCTGAGCTGTACCCCTAACCCCTTCCTAATTATGCTAGCCTGACCCAGCATTATCCTGTTGACCTCACCTGTAAATGAAAGTCACTAAGGCTTCCATGGAGAAGTGAACCTCCCTGAGGGCTTCCTTGACCTCGCCCACATCCCCCTGCTCCGCCATGTCACTAAGGGCACAACATGCAGCGAGCACCTCCATCTCATAGCTGCTGAATCCGCCCATAAACCTGCGGCAGGCAGGACAGGAGGACTTAGCACTGGGAAACAATCACCCCAGCACCCACTTATGGCCTGGACTGGCATCAACAGCCTCATGCGCCTCACCCTGCAAACATCTCGCCGTACCAACCGAGGCAGCCAGCGATGACTGTGTCCTCATCAGGCTCGTATACCATGAGCCGAGCCATCCCGTGGGCTTGTTTCGTCTTGCTCCACGAGGGATTGATGAAGCCCTTGGCTCCCTGGTAATTGCCGGACATCTGTGCCAGCGGCTTTGCCATGCCACAATAGGGTGTACAGAGGAAGCAGGGAATTGGCCAGTCTATGCCCTGTTACAACGTCCCGTGTTTTAGCTGTGAGACGGGATGGCACCAATGCAACGCAGCAAAAGCAAGCTCCCATGCACAAATATGGAAGGGAGGCGTACCGTGTCGTATGTGGGGTTGTTAATACGATGGACCAGAAGGTGTCAGACTATGACGGGCTTGCGAGATCACTCGAGGGGCACTGAAGCAGATGGGTGCCATCTCCAGTGGCCGGCAGCGACCGGCCGGGGCCAAAACCACAACATCCCTTCAATTCAAAACCGTTTTAATGCTTGGCATGTGGCATGACATGCAGCAAGCCTGCTAGAAGAACCAGTGGTGGAAGTTCACGCCACTTGTACCCGCACCTTCACAGTGGTTCTTCTAGCAGGCCGCTTGCTGCACTGTGCATTCTGCATCCATGCATCCTCTAGATGGACAAGGTTCTTGATGAACATGAGGGCAAAAACCTTCACTCCACTGACTTCTCGGCACTGTTACAGCCGTCAACGGCTCCTGCTTCTGCTCCTGCTGCCCTTTCGGCTGCTCCCCCTGCCTCCCTGCCCCCTGGAGTGGCCCCTGTGCCTCTCGCCACTTTCCCTGTGCCCACGTCGCTCCTCCCGCTCATGGTATGACCCAACCCTCCCAGATCTGTGATGCCGATCGCCGTCGCCCCTCTGACTGCTGTGCACATACTCCTCCCTCCTATCCTCTGCCTCATGCCACTCCTCCCCTCTGCCCCTTCCTCCTTCTCTATCCCAACCTTCTCTCTCCTGTCTACTGCCCCTCTCGCCTGCATCTGAGGCTTCATGCTCCCTACCTCTGCTGCCCTCTGACGTTTTCTCCCCCGGCCCCTGCCCTTCCTCATCTCGTCCCCTGTTGGAAACCATTGGAGGTTTAGGTGGACCAAAGCCCTTAACTGCTGCCGGGGGCCTCTCAAATGGTCCCCCCTGCTGCTGCTGCTCATCTCTTTTCTGCTTGCGCTCAGGACTGTGTCCTCTGCTACCTTCACTGTCTGAGTCCTTGTCTTTCTGTAAAGAAGGTATGAGCAGGAAGAAGAGGCCATAAGCAAATGCGTAACAAGGCCACAGGCACAATATAACAAGCAGCGAGGGCAGGCGTTATAAAACAAGCATAGGTATGAAAGAACAGGGAGCACATATTGGCACAAGAACAAAAAACAAAGCCAGAGAAGAAGACACGATCGGAAGAGTGGCGTGGATGCAGGCAGCAAGCAAAGTCACAAAACCAGAAGCTAACGCAGAAAAAAGGAAAGCACTAAGCACAGCCGTATGAGAAACATCTTCAGGAAAGTGGCAATAAAGCCCGGAGCAGGGCTGCCTGATTAGTTCCAGTTAAGCTTCTTAGTTGGACAGCATAGCTACAACTAAGCTAATAAGTAAGCTACACTAAGCTGATAAACAGCGAAGCTAAATGCAGCACAGCTGCAAGCACTTCTGTGGGAAAACTCAGCTGATGGCATAGCGTGAAAGCATTTGGTTCTATCTAAGGATGATCAGAGCACAACTTTGCGGCGTGCAGCCCTTGTGTCCCCACTCCATTCAGTTCATCAGCGCATGCTGAGCAGTCAACGGGTGGGGGACATGGCGCTTGCAGAAAGCTCAGATAGGCACATCAGACCTAGGTTACTACACAGTTGGGACTGAGCCACCTACAACGTATTCCAGCACTTGGTTGAGCACACATGTGGTACATCCCGGTAGATTCCTTCCATTGCCCTATTTTTCTGTTATAGCCTGCGATATTTGCATTGTGGTACCAGTCCCGTGGAACTTTGTCTGAAGCACATCACATTTAAAGGCACACTTAAGTCTGAACTCCTTATCAAGCAGAAAGGGGTGCCGATCATCGGCCTGCTCCATACAATTTACCATAACAATTGCAATTCAAGGTCATTTGTGATTGGGGAAAGGTCTACCAGATGCCCCTGACAGCTGGTGCCTATGAGAACATGCTGGACAAGAGCATTCCCCGGGCTTGCTTCCAAGGCGGCTTTTCCTGCATGTTCAGCCATGGTGCTTCAAAAAGATTCTATAGATTCAAAAACTGCTGCTTACTCCCTTGCTTTGGGAGCATGCTACAACCAGTCCCAGTAAGCCTCCATTGGAAGGACCTCTCTCTACCCTCCCAAAACACATATGAAGCTTTACAGCCTTGCAACCTTCACCAAGCAATCACTCACCCGCTTCTTTGACTTCTCCTTGTCCTTCTTCTCTTTCTTTTCCTTCTTCTCCTTTTTGTGCTTGTGGTGCTTGTGGTCCTTATGGTCCTTCTTGTCCCTTCCCCCTGGGGGTTCAGCGGCTCCTGACATCAAAATGGCATGGAGAGAGCCAGCTGCTTCCCAAGGAGCTGCAGCACCACCTGTAACCAGTCACATCAAGGGAACCATAAGGCTGTCATCCATCGATCATGAAGATCACCCTAGGGCCGATAAGCTGCGAATTTTCTGCTTGGCGTTATGAGCAGACCAAGCAACCAAAAAAGGCATAACCAGCATCAAGATCCATGCAAAGAGCGAGCGGAGTCAAATGGGGTGCTAGACAACCTGTATCAAAAGCCTAAGGACACCACGAAGGGTTGTCCATACTCTCAAGCATTCATCGATCCATCGCTCAGCCATCAATCATGGGACTTTTGCTGATTCAATGAAAACATCACAAAAGCGGAACCCAAGCACATCGACATCCATATGGTGTGGTGTGAAGATAGGGAGCTGGTGTCCCACGAAGGAGTAGCACCTCCTTCGACTATGAGGCGGTACACCAGTGCTTGATGGGGGACGAAACATTTAAGAAGGCAATTGACAATGAAACATACAATACGGCAGGTGCAGCCGTGCTGGCTGGGCCGACACCAGCCAGCGCTACCACAGCGGCTGCTCCACGAGGCGCCGCAGCACTGCACACTGCAAAAACTGCGTGGATCCTGCGGACCTTGTCTTGCTCATGCTATCCTGAAGGATGCTGAAATATACTTAGAAGCATGCGGTTTGGCTCCACTGCCAACCTATCAGAAAAATCTGCAGCCATGTCAGCCTGGCATTCTACTATCCTCAGGATGAACAGCTCTACCTGCTTGGAATACACCTATATCACCCATACCAGCCATAGCAGCTGAGTCCTACCAAGGGCACATGACGACACAGACTGCCACAATGCCAACACATACAACAACAAGTGTCAGCTGGCACCTAAAAAAGGCTGCGCCTCCCTTGCAAGAAGCTGACTTAGTCTTATATTGTTTGTATGTTTTCTGTCAGCACTGCTGTAGCTGGTGGTGCTGCTGCTGCTGCTATTGTGTTAGCTCTCCTAGCATGGGACAGCTTTACATTGCTGAGTTTGGGCTATCTAGTGTGCTGCTGCTGCTGTTGCTGCTGTCATGGCTGCTGCTAAACAGGCAAGTACCTGCAGCCCTCCCCGGGTCCCTATCTGTAGCTTCGTTTGGTCCTTTGCCATGCTCCCATCGGCCCAAGGCTGGTGGTCCGGCCTGTCTGTCGCCACCTCCTGCTGCGTACTCTGCTGTCATACCCCCTGCCTGCTGCTCCCCACCATCCATCTGCACAAGTTGATAAGGAAAGCAGCAGCAGTGGCTAACATCAGGCCGTGGCCAGGATTCTCATCCAGGTGGAATACATGGCTGTCAATAGGCATGCGCATTATGCTTATACGGGGCATGTCCTTAATTAGCAAGATGCAAGAGGCTCTCACAAGGCTGTCATGCCCCCAGCAGGCTGCTCCCTGCTGATCATGTCGTGAAGTCTAAAAGATAAAGCGGGAGACAATAGGCAAAGAAAAGCCACTCCTTGGTCCAGGTGGGACACATGCATGGTCTTACGCCTGTGCATGGGTAGAATGATGTACCCTGTGCACATGGGTGGAACCATGCTTTCTTACAGTGTGGTCCCCGTCCATGGATCTGTGACATCCCGCCCAGACATCCCACCTGGACTCTTTGTGACTTGAAGTAAGCAGTTCTTGGTGAGAGGAGCTATGTTGTCATTTGAGAACGCTAGTTGCAAACAAGAGCTCAAGTCATGGCGCATATGCATGAGCCCACAGTAGTCAGGATTCACAGCACAAGATGTGACTGGTACCTATTGATAACCCTGGCAACACGTTACTTGGTGGTACAAGGTAGGCATGCTGGCTAGTATCACTGGGTCAAATGAGATGTTGACGGGTGAGAGTGCTGAACACATGCACGTTGCAGCTGGGCCCAGGTAGGTGACGAGCTCTTCCATCCTGGTTGGCTGTACAGCTAGGGCTGGTGCTTATGCTACTGGTGCTGCACTTATAGCAGCCCCCACTGTTGTTGCTGCTGTCCACTGCTGCAACTGCTACTGCTGCCCCCATCCCTGCTGCTGCTGCTGCAACTGCTGCTTCCAGAGATACTGCTACTGCCACCAGAGGTACTGCTGCTGCTGCTGCTGCCAGAGGTACTGTTGCTGCTGTTGCCAGAGATACTGCTGCTGCTGCTGCTGCTGCTGCTGTCAGAGATACTGCTGCTGCTGCCAGAAGTACTGCTGCTGCTGCTGTCAGAGATACTGCTGCTGCTGCCACCAGACGTACAGCTGCTGCTGCCACCAGAGGTACTGCTGCTGCTGTTGCCAGAGATACTGCTGCTGCTGCTGTTAGAGATACTGCTGCTGCTGCCAGAAGTACTGCTGCTGCTGCTGCTGCTGCTGCCAGAGATACTGCTGCTGCTGTCAGAGATACTGCGGCTGCTGCTGCCAGAGGTACTCATGGCAATGGTGGCAGCAGGGTAATGATTTTCATGGGCTTAACATGCGCTGCAGCACTATTGTCTAAATAAATCACCACTGGAGCTGAAGGCAGAGTGTGCTGCTTGTGAAGCGGGTGGAGCTGTTGCATGCCTTACCTCTTCTTTCAACTTCCTGTAGTTGTCAACATGCTCCACACGTATCGTCCTTCCAGCGACCTTTGCGCCATTGAGGTTGTCCACAGCTACGACTGTGCTTCTCTGATCATCATAGGCTAGGAAAGCAAAGCCTTTGGACTTGCCACTCTCTTTGTCCCGCACGAGATTCACATCCAGTATCTCCCCGTATTGAGCGAAGACGGCCAGCAGGTCTCCTTCTGTTAGCTCATAGTCCAGGCCACCGGTGAAGATGTATGCGGAATGCTTAAACCTGGCGTGCCAGGAGGCAGACTCGCTGAAGCCTGCAGCTATTTCTCTCTGAGTGGCCTTCTGGGTGTTCTTGATCTGAGTGAGGGGGTTCATTGCACCAACATACAGCAGAAAATGGGCCCGAGACCCAACCTAATTATATCATTTTGTGAGGCGGTAGACAGGCATACCGGAAGCAGGAGTTTACTGCATGGGGCTGTGTATTGGACCTTTAAGTACCTGCGAACTGCCACAGAGATTGTTCTCAAACTTTCCATTAAAGAAGCTGCGGACTTCAGAAACATTGCATCAACAGGGCGAGAGGGTTGTCACTAGTGAGGTCACTCGTGGGTAACTGCAATCCACACTGATCTTTCCGGTGCAACTCCAGGCAAAAGATGCATTTGAAGCGCACATTGGCCGCTGCTTAGTTCACAGCACACACTGTACCACCTCTGTACCGGAAGCGCCGGCACCCTATTTCACCATGGCCCCCCAAAGCCTGTGCCTTGCTAGCAGAAGCGGTTCTGCGTTTGCTGCACCGGCTGTTCGCAATGCTCCTATCCGATGCAGGTGATTGCCTAGGCCTGGGGCTAAGATTAGATTGACGCAATTGCCCTGCCTCTTGCTGTGGAGGGTCTTGACCAGGCGAGCTCCCCCTCTTGCAGGCAGCAGAGTAGGCAGCTGAAGGTCAGGGCAGCCACAAGCACAAAAAGCATCACCGTTAAAAGTAATGTACCAGACAGCGAGCTACAGGTAACCATCCACAAGCGTTACTTGAGTTGGACCATGCTGCTGCAAGGTCGGGAAAAGCACTTGCATCATAAATTTTAAAGAAACAGCAGCAGAGGGATACCCAAGACAAGCCTAGTTCAGACAGCGGTATATCTGGCCCAACAGTAGTATGTTAGATGCACACATACTAGAGTAGTGCACAGGGCAGGGGCACTTCCAGGAAGACTGGCTTCCGTTATCGTCTCCTTATGGTGGTCCTATACAGAGGCAACCATCCTTGCAGATCAGCATGTAAGCATGTACTAGCAGCATGATGTCTAGCACTGATTCACTCAAGACATTCCTAGATGTCCTCACCCTGCTGCTCCTTACAGGCCCAAGGTGTAAGGCGGTGGCCCACATGGGGCTGTGGGGTTAGCAAGTTCCCTTGGAGTTATTCGGAAAATGAGACTTGCTATGTCTTAGAAGGGCGCGTCATTGTAACCCCTGATGGTGAGCAGTATGGACCGAATGCAAGTGCCTCCAGTTGCTAGTTCAGATGTATTGAGTACTGCAGAATGCCCAGAGGTTTCGCCTGGCCATAGCAAACAGCCCCGTAACTCAGCTCTTGCGCCTGTCGATGGTAACCGTCTGAGTTTAACCTCGCGTTCACTCCAGTTTACAGCTGGTATAGCATGTCTTTTTATAGATTTTGCCTGAAAGTGCATAGATGCAACATGGGACATCATGGTGTGGAAGTGATTGTGAGCAAAATTGTCTCCTTCGAGCAAAGCTTCTAAAGCATGTAGCACACACCAATACCCAATTTTGCCAATGCGCAATCTTAGGAGCTCATTCCTCATTTATGTTATGGCACATTAAGGACAAGAACATGTTGTCCAGCATACAGGAAGCGAGCAGAGTCATCCTGAGCCAGCATTGGCAACATGAGCTAACCTATTTTTCGCTGGCATCCGCATGCCCCACATGCTGTGTAGGTAGCATGGCCAACAATTAAACATACAAAGTGTGGCAACCGCAAGAGGGCTGCTAGGTCGGACTGACCAAACAGACACTGTGAGGCAACTGTGGTGACATGGTGACATGGTGACATGGTACCTGTGGCCAGATTGACTGTGCAAACCGTAAAGAGGACAAAAGGTTTTGATGCTGTTGGCCAGGGAGTGTATGCTACTCGTGAGCGGCGCCATCACTCTCGGCAACCTTGATGCCTAATAATGGTTGTTATTTGTTCCTGCTATCTTTCGCAGGTGGAGAGGGTGTGGAAATCAAGGCTGGGGATATGGCTACATTCCCTGTTGGCATGTCGTGCACGTAAGTCTCTGTAGGTTTCTTGCACTTAGCCCTGCCCCCCCCCTGTTGCAGTGTGCCATTAACTGCCATGTAGATAAGCATACACACACGTCTGCTATGTTTAGGATTTTTACTGTTAGAACAGAGAGTATGCCCACCTTACGTCCACCTTTGTCCACCACCGGCAATGGTGCATCATGGGCTAGGAGCTCTGGGATCAAACACACTTGCCACAGTCACACTAGTTATCGAGGCATAACGGCTGCTCCGCAGTCTGGTTCCATTTGACTAGCTAAGGATGCAGTGGACAGCCGCCCCGGTAGTGCAGAAGCCAGAGCATTTGCACCAGATGGGAGAGTCACTTGGATTTCTTGTTGGCATTACATTCATCTTGGAGGTGACAGAAGCGACTAAAAGGTTGCCTGTCAGTATGGCAACTATCTGCAGCACACTGCTTTTGCCTTAAATTTATCAAGGAACACACTGGACATAACACACAAACTCATCAGCTAAGCTGCGTTGGCTTCTGCTGTGATTGCTGATAGGCCCCAGTGGAGTGAAGCAGCAGCAGCGGCCTCCCATTTCCATGGTACCTCATGTCTTCTGCAGTCCGGTCTTTCAACACTGCTTGAATTTGAATGAATGGCTGCTTGAATGAATGAATGGCTGACAGACCCAGGTGGTTTTGGGAGGGTTTGATCAAACCCAAATACATATGCCTGTTTGACTTGCAGTCCAATCATTCTGGTGATTTGTCTGATGATGAACTGGTTGAAGTTCCCTAGGTGGATACATGGTTGGGTACCCCTCTCAGTTGGTGGTCTGGAACTATCCATTGTTTTGGATCCATCCAATGGTGCCTGTTTGGTCATTTGACCTAGCAGCCCTTTGCGGTTGCCGCACCTTCAACTTTTGTTTGTTTACCATTAGTTGCTGGGTATGAGTAATGCCACAGTAATAAATCAGTTTTTCCATCTGCTGCCCGCTCTGCAGGTGGGATGTCAAAGAGGCCATCAACAAACACTACAACTTCCATTGAACTGGACCCTGTGTGATCATGTGACTTGAAGTAGCCACAGAATGATGATATTGTGACTTGAAGTAGCCAAGCACTGTATTTTGGTTCTGGCACTACAGTCTGTACGGGTGCCGAACCAGAGTCTGTTCGTCTGCCTCGGCGCGACGGTTGAGTTCCTGCTGAGCCCCGTCGAGAAGAAGCCGCGGGACGTAGCGCTACTGCCACGCGTCGTACTGGGTAGGCTGTAATCGGTTTGTGTGTCAACTCAAGCGTTTTGTGCCGCGGAGGAACCGTTGGGATCGTTGCTGCACACTCAGTTGTTGGGGTCAACTTCGATGGCACCCGTGCACAGGGACAAAAGTTGTTTACTGCAGCGACTCCTGGATCGTTCCACTGCTGGACTTGCCTCTTGGCATACAGGTAGTATGGGTATGAAGGGAGGTGTGGAGCAGAGCTGGGCTTACTAAGCGGTATTGACAGGGAGTACGACCGCTGTACATCGGGCTGTCACGAAGCAGAACAGGACCACCTTTGTTCAGTCCCAAACGTAACAGCACAGTACCAGACAGCTCAGGCAATCATTACATAGACATGAGATCGCATAGAAACGTTTTGAACCAAGCAGCGTGAATATGCCCGTCCCCATATCATAACGCAGCACATCGCTGAGTGGCCAGCGAGCCCATACCACAAACCACCCTCGCACTCTGCAAGCCCACGACAATAGCCCTTCTACGCCATAGAATATGGACTTCATTTTCATACTTCGAATCCATAAGTACAGAGACCGCCTAGCAAGGTGCCTCACCCTGGCACAAGCAGGCCTCTGCCTGAACCTAGTGCAATCCCACAGGCACCTGCAACTCCAGTACTACTGCATGGTCATTCTGTACCTCAGGCTCCTGGCTGGCCATGTCATACTTGCTGTCCTGTGCAAGTGGGCTCCATATGCTGTACTGGCGGTTGACTTCGCTCTGTTTACAGCTCGTCAGTACCGAACACCCACCACGCTCGCCTGGCATATGCACATCAGTCAGCTGGTCAGGAGTCCTTGGTATCAGATGACCTTCTCAACACCACAGCCCATTGGAATAGCAGCTGCGAGTGGTGCGGGCAAACCTGGGGCACAGAAGCAAGACACAGGAGGAGGGTCATCAAGACCGGCCAAGCGTGTTTCTTCTACTAGGAGCAGCCAAAGCAAGCAACAGCAGCAGCAGGAAGAGGATGAAGCAGGTCACAGTAAAAAGCCTAAGAAGGGTCCTGCCCCTCAAACTTGCCCAGGTGACCTGCAGGGCGTACATGGCCCATGTAGGTTGTGTACCTGCAGTAATACACATCACTACCATGTCACAAGCGATGATACTAATGCCACCTGCCCCTGTAACAAAGCCCCAGCCCATCCAAAACCGCCAGTGCCTAGCCGGAGTGCAGGGTCATCATGGAGACATTGCAAAACTACAGAGCATATGCAGAGGTGGGCGAGTCGTGCATCATCTTGCAGAAGCTGCCTTGCCCAAAAAAGTCTAACACCCTTGTGTACTGACTGCAGGTATGGACTACTACATGACCATGTAAGAGCAGACCCAGAGTGGCAGCGCTTTGCAACCACATATGGCGCAAGGGTTCCTGAGGTAACCGTCAATACCTGTATCTGTCGTTCTTGTTTTCAACATGACCAGAGCGAAAGCGCACAGCCACAGCTGCCAAAATGGTACGAGCTAATGAAAGAGGGGGAACAGAGAATCGTGCGAGAAGCTACTGCATGTTGCCTCATCTGCGAGAAGCTCGGGGATCGAACTAACAGCACCGAGACAACCGCAACGAAATCCTGCACTCAGGAGAATGCTAGGCAGATGGCCTTCTTTTTCAAACAAGTCTATGATGTGGATGCCAATTGGGGCCCACATGCGGTACAGCTGTGCACCAACCACTACCAGCATTTTCAAAAGCGTTTATCGAGCAAGGGAGTGGATGCAGCTACGAAGTTCGAAGCAACAACAAAGGCTCCCTGGGTGGGGACGCTGTACCGTACGTGCACAGGGTGTTCTGCCACAAACAGTGAATATTGGTCCGCGAAGTCCTGGCATCTCACTGGACAGTATGGCTTGGCCGTTCAAGCAGCAATTCAAGAATGTCTCATTGACAACAAGAGCTCTTTCTCCCAGGTCATCTCACTTACCTACAGGTTTGCAGATGATGCAGCTGTGCCCGGAACCCAGCCCAGCACAAGCAGCAGAGCATCCGGCTCTGATGAACAAGCTGCTGAAGCAAGCTTTGTTGACCAGGCCTGTGCCCTGAAGGTTGAGCTCTCGGGGCAGGACTGCTGTCTTGGCTCTTGTGAGTGGTTGTGCCAATGCTGCTGGGAGCAAGCCACCGGTGCCTTTCCACACCTCCATAGTGACCAGGCAGGCTCTTCGATTGCAGGTCCTAGCCAGCTGCACCAGCAACAACAACAGCAACAACAGCAGAAAGAATACACCTTCAGCTCCCACCTCTCTCGGTGCCGAAACAAATTCGCAGCAGCAGAGCAGCAGGTCATGGATTTGCAAGGCGGCAAGTCAGCAACTGATTCTGCAGAACTCCAGTCAGCTTATACGGAGCAAGATAGCACTCGACTACGGAACAGCCACCGCAAGCGCAGCACACACGGCACAGCCTGCAAGGGCGCAGCAGTCTGCAGTTCCTGCAGGACAGCTGCGGCAACAGCAGGGAGACAAAGGTTGCAGCTGCAAGAAGTCCAAGTGCTGCACAAGGCAGTGTGCGTGCTTCAAGAATGGTAAAACATGTGGGCCTGCCTGCAAGTGCATTGCCTGCGAAAACAAAGACCTAGAACTGATTGAACAAGCAGAGGACAGCGACAGTGTAGCTACACCATCCGAGGCCAGCGTGCTTGGGGACGATTATTCAGTTGCAGAAAGCGAGGGCTTGCAAGACTATGCTTCCTCTGAGGAGTTCATGTCTGAGGACGTGGAAGAGTACAGCGAATACAGTGAAGAGTTGATGGAGGTGCCACTTGAGGAGCTGCTGCTTGAGGAAGCAGATGCAGCAGAACAGACCTGAGTGGCATAAGCATGATATGATTCTAGCCTTTGCTGCTGGGAATGCACTGGCATATGTTGGTTGGAGTCATGCTTGGGTGCTGCACGGCCCAGAGGGCAGTGCAGTGGTCTCTCTTCACATATGCTCTTGGGGACCTTACAGCTGTGGCTGATCTGAAGCCAGCAAGCAACTCATGTTTGACATGGAAGACCCAAGCGCCTTGAGTAGTATTGAGTAGTACTTGTTAATTTCCTGATTGAAAGTCAGTGCTCACCTGCTGGACAGCAGCACCAGGAGCTGCTTCTGGTTCCCCATTTGAGTTAAGGAAGAGTGCCTGAGCATTCCAGGGGTTTCCCAGGGGCCTCAACACAATGGTGCTGCTTCATTATGGCCTAGCTGAGGCAGGTCGGTCCCTCCACAGGCACGGTCTGGCCCTGTAGCAGCTTCTCGAACTGTGCGGGGTAGACAAAGACCTCCAGGGACAGGTACTTGCCATCTGTTGCTTCACTATGTACTAGAGGTTCCTCTAGGGGTATATATTGGCGGATCCAGTGGGTAGCTAAACGGAGCCGATGTCGTTTACTGCAGCGACTCTTGGATCGTTCCTTATCTACAGCTTCTCGGCGTTGGAAACAAATACGTTTGCTATAAAGCAACTTCCTGTGCGGTTACAGTTTCTAGCTTGCTTTCCGTGGGAAGAAAAGCCACCTTAACTCTGCGATGCTCAGCTGCTCGCAAGTGGGAACATGGCGAAATCGATAGGAGCAGGACTTGTGGCGCCGGGGCTTAGTGTGACTAAGTGTGAGGCGTAATCCGAGCGTCTTCCGAGCGGTAACACGCCTTCTGGTGCGGTGAAAATCAGAGTTGGCCAGCGAGCGGCAGACGAACAGACTCTGGTTCGGCACCCGTACAGACTGCTATCGACATGGCCTGCAGCAGCGCAGTAGCTGCCTGCACATACAACTAAGGGTGCTCGCCATATTCAACCCAAATGGTGAAGGAAGAGATGAGACTGAAAACAGGAGTTACCCCTGCTGAAAAGTCATCCTAGCGGTGACGGTGCTGCCGTGCTGATGCATGTTAATACTGTTAGTGGACCGACCATCCAACAGTGGATGCATATTCAAACTAGAAGGTGGATGAAAAGGGCTGCTACTCTGAGAAGTGAAGCTGTCTGTACTATCCCCGTCCCTGGGCTGGTGCTGGAGGCAGTGCATATTGAATCGTTTGTCATCGATGTGAAGTGAGCTGTTCTGTTAATGGATTTTGGATGAAGACAAAGTTCTCTGCTGCTGGGTTGTCAATTTATCTGCCCAACAATTTTAGCCAACTAGTCGCTGTGACTTGGCACAATCCAGAAGCAGGTGGTGTTGAAAAACACCATTTTGAGGGACAAAGCCCTGAATTGCCAAGGGACTGGCTTACTCGGCCTCCTTCTTGCCCTTGCTCTTGGGAAGCAGAGTGGAGTGGATGTTGGGCAGGACACCACCAGCAGCGATGGTGACCTCACCCAGCAGCTTGCTCAGCTCCTCGTCGTTCCTGATGGCCAACTGCAGATGACGGGGGATGATCCTGTTCTTCTTGTTATCGCGAGCAGCATTGCCAGCCAGCTCAAGCAGCTCGGCAGTCAGGTACTCGAGGACGGAAGCAAGGTACACGGGGGCACCAGCACCAACGCGCTCAGCATAGCGGCCCTTCTTCAGGTAACGGGCGATACGACCCACGGGGAACTGGAGCCCAGCCTTGGCGCTGCGGCTCACTGCCTTCTTGGCGGCCTTACCCTTCCCACGACCAGACATGGTTGCTTAGTTTCGGTTGAGAGCACGAAGAGATAACAGGGATGCTTGACAGAGAACCTTGCCTATCATGGAACTACGTGGTGGTATATATAGCGCGGGCTGCACAAGGCTTGCGATTTGATCCTTTCTACACCGCAGGAAGAACAGCACTGAGTCAGGGATCAAGTCTCCTGAGGCGGGGTGACTGTGCCATCAGCTGTCGGTACGCGCTTTGAATCTGGGGTGAAAATGAGGAATCAAGTCGCTCTTGCTGTTGTTGGCTGCGCTGCCATCACGATGCACTATATATGAGGCAAGGTTGATTGATAGTGAATAGCAACCGTGCAAACGTCTCTACCTCTACTCTTACTTTAAACCAACTGTTTATCATGGCTCCCGCCAAGGCTGACAAGGCTCCGGCCAAGAAGACCCCCGCCAAGAAGGCCACTGACGGGAAGAAGAAGAAGAAGGTCTCCAAGGCTGAGACCTACAAGATCTACATCTACAAGGTGCTGAAGCAGGTGCACCCTGACACCGGTATCAGCTCGAAGGCAATGTCTATCATGAACTCTTTCATCAACGACATCTTTGAGAAGATTGCCACCGAGTCATCTCGCCTGGCTCGCTACAACAAGAAGCCCACCATCACCTCCCGCGAGATTCAGACCGCAGTGCGTCTGATCCTGCCCGGCGAGCTGGCCAAGCATGCCGTGTCTGAGGGAACAAAGGCCGTGACCAAGTTCACCTCCGCCTAAGCAGGTGCCTCCTGAGCAGTGAGCTCCCCAAAATGGTGTTTTTCAACACTACCTCTATTGGATGTATGTTTCGAGTAAAAGATTTAAGAATGACTGGGAAATGTAGTAAGGGGCTCAAAAAACCAAAACTGAAATGCGAATCATGTGACCAGGCGCACTGATTTTCGCACTCAATACAAAGCTGCTAAACTCGCGATTTCCACTACTAAGTTACCCAACAATTCTTCGGCTACAAGTTACAAATTAGTACTATTGGCCCTACACTGGCCGATGTGCCAGTGTGACAGAGCCCGAAACCAGGCTCCACTGCGCCGCATCACACTCAGGGCACCAAAAATTACCACACTCACACGCATCTTGGCAGACTGACCCGTAAAGCTGCTGCTCCCATTTCTGCTGCTCCGGCATTGTCGCTGCTCCCCCTTGCTCCTGATTGTGGTGGATAGGATATCCATACACATATCCCACATTCCTGCCTGTGCCTGCCGCTGCTCCACATGCTGTTGCCTCCATGTTTATGTCACTGATTGTTAGCACCTAATACTTCTCCTGCTCCTTAGTGTTTTGTATTTCTAAGTTTAGAAGGAAGTGACATTAGTGCTTAGTGCTCCAGCACGGCTTTGTTCCTGCTCTAGTCTTTGTTGATGCTTTTGCTCTTCATGGTATCTTCTGTAGCAAGCATATGTTTACAACGCTCAAAGTGCGTGCCTACATTGGCACGGCTTCACCACAAGCACACATCATCCCAGACTACCTCAAGCATCATGGACTCTGGCTTGTAGCTTGTTTAAGTGCATGCACTGGGCTCTCCCTCCTCCAAAAGAGACAGAGGCCGAGATGCCATGCAATAGGATCTCAACACCAACAAAGGCAAGGCTGTAGCCCACGCTACAGGCCAAACAATTCAGGTCACTACAGCCTGGGCCCAGCACAACAGGACTACAAAAAGAACCTGCAGGAGGGACCAGTGCACATGCTAAACCCAAGATTCACACCACCGATGGAGCATGGTGGGGAGAGAAAGACCAACCAAGGCTGCATGGAAATACTGCATAATCATGGGAACATGGAACATAGGAGTACTGGACTCCTGGATGCACAAAGCAGAGCCAAAAGATGTCTAAGATACTGAACACTGGCACTTCTAGCAGGAATCACCATACTAGTCCACAATCACAGGTATATAGGGAAGCTGCTCAGTAGAGACACAAAACCCATAGGGGAAAAATTAGAACCACTGACAGCTATGACCAGAGGCCAGCGAGACTCACAGCGTCTGCACAATGAACACACACTGCCACAGGCAGTATGAAGCTATACAATGTGTCAGCAAGTGGCAACCTGTACGTCTGTCTGAACACGCCAAATGCACTCCACCAAACGTGCCAAGGCTAGCGCAGGGCTATTATGCCACAATGCAGGGGCACACAAGCACAGCGGAAGGCAAGAGACAGGCGGTAGAAGCTAACTGCCGGCTCCGCAACCACCTAGTGACCCTGCTCACCCACGACGCAGCCTAGGCACAACATGCTCACTACATATGTAGCAAGCATAGGTTGCCACAAGCTGACTGGTCCAGGATCAATGCACATGCAGACATACCAGCCACCACATGCAGAGTCTCTAGACGGAATACTTATCAAAGAAGCGAGCTAACTTGCTCACATGCCGTGTAAACTCATGCGCGGGCTTGAACTCAGTCTCCCCAGAGCGAAGCACAGCGACAGCACCATCCCTCTGGAAGCCCACAACACGAAAAGCCCCCAAGAAGCCTAAGGTCCCCAAGGCTGCAGGCGAGGCCAAGCCCAAGAAGGCCAAGGCCCCCAAGAAGCCCAGCACTGAGAAGGCTGCTAAGCCCAAGGCTGCTGCCAAGAAGCCTAAGGCTACCAAGCCAAAGGCTGACAAGGATTCTAAGCCAAAGGCTGTAAAGGCAGCCAAGGCTCCCAAGGCCAAGACCCCCAAGGCCAAGGCCCCTGCCACCAAGAAGAAGGCCACACCCAAGGCTGCTTAAGGAAGCATACCCAATGGCACTCTACCCACCCAAAATTGTATTTTTCAACACCACCTTACATGGAAGCCCCCATGCATTGGTTGGCCATTGGCATTGGTAGCACGCAGGAAAAGAGCCGGCCATCTGGTAGTCTTTTCATGCCATAGAACTGAAATGGGTCTCAAGCTGCCACAACATAGGCAAGGGGCTTCTTCCAACATCGCACCTCCCCGCCTCTCACCTGCAACTGAACTTCGAATCACATGCAAAAATCAATACCAGAAGCCAACTGGAAAAGACCGCAACTATCTTGACCTCACTCTGTGAGAAACTGAAAGCATTGCGTTCATTTACGCAGCCATCACATAACAACAGTTAGCATATGACTTGTGCACCTGAGTCATAGTCAACAGGCACCATGCGTCTACCAGACAGCACTAACCACCGACCGCTAGTCAACACTATGTCCACCACAACACACCGCCATGCCATTCTGAATCACCTCGGCACAAAATGCTGCACCACATGCCCTAGACAGATAATCTGTCACCACATTGGTTTCTCCTTTTATATACTGCACCGTGAAATCAAACTCCTGCAGCTTCATAGCCCAGCGCTCAAGCTTGCTGTTTGTGAAACGTGCAGTGTTGAGCCACTTCAAAGCTTTGTGACCGGTATTTATTGTGAACTTGTGTCCATGCAAATAGTAACGGAACTTCTCAACTTCTCAACAAGGGCCAAACATTCTCCCTCAGTAGGAGCATAATTACGTTCTGCTGCATTGAGCAAGAGAGACGCATATGCAATAGGATGCTCCTCCTCAGTATCGGGATCAACCTGAGATAACATAGCACCAATAGCCTGCTTAGACCAGTCAGTTGTCAGAACATACGGCTGGTCCCAGATAGGTAAGGCAAGCACAGGGGAAGACACTAACGCCTGCTTGAGCTGCTGGAACGCTAAAATAGCCTCTGATGTCCACGAGAGAGGGCCTTTATTTTTGCATTGGCCATCCTCTCGAGTGGCGCACTCATGTGCGCAAAAGACTTGATATACTTTCGAAACCACCCAACACAACACAGGAAACTCTTCAACTCCTTCGCTGTAGATGGCCTCGGCAGAGCCAAAACACCTTGTACACTATCATGTACTGGGGTAATACCCTCTGCAGAAATGATGTGCCCCAAGCACTTCACGCTAAGCACACCAAACTTGCACTTGATCGGGTTCAACTTCATGTTGTATTTTCTGCACCGGGTGAAGACTTCCCGCAACACCTCAAAAAGCATATCAAAGGCCTTCGTGTAGGCAAACGTGTCATCAGTATATGTCTTGGCACCATGCACACCTGCCAGCATTTGATCAAAGGCTGGAAAGTTGCTGGCGCAGAAACCAAACCAAACCAAAACCAAAACCAAACCAAAACCCACTCAAAGTTGCCCATTGGCGTACTGAAACCCAGAAGCTCTGTTGTATGCACCCGCACATGCCAATACCCAGACACAACGTCCATAGCACTGAAATACTTTGCACCCAGACATAGTAGCATGCACTTGCTCAATAACAGGCAGCTGATAGGGGTCAGGGTTCAAGGTTTTAGGATTTAACACACGAAAATCAATGCACAGCCTGAGCTTATCACTGTGTGGCTTTTTCGCAATGACCACGGGTGACATCCAGGGACTGCAAGACGGACAAATAATTCCAAGCTCTAACAACCTCTTCATTTCTTCCTTCAAAAGCAACATTTCCTTGTAACTGAGCTTATACGGTCGCTGGGCAACCGGCTTGGCATCACCAATGTCAATGCAGTGCCTAACCTTCAGGTCATCAGGCACACAACCAATGTCATCGGGACTGCTGGCAAAGACATCCCTAAACTCCAGTAGCAATGCTTGCAAACATGCAAACTGATTGTCTGTGAGATGCGTATAATCACTCCTCTTCAACTGTAGCATGCTCTCTAAGCCATCAGACATGGGGGCGGCAGCCCCAACATGCACAACCTTGGGCGACGGGAACATGATGCTGCTCTTCCGTGCAACAAACTGGGAATAGCTCTACAAACTCCTCCTCAAAGCTAATGCAACGCTGCTTAACATCGAACAGTGGGACAGGCTGAACCTCATTGCCCATCCATTGCTCACAGAAGAGAGCAAGATAATTGACCATATATACACGAACGAGCTGGAAGCTGGGGCGAAGCTTTGGATGGAGAGCCTAAACCTGACCTGGGTGCTCCAAGAGTCGATCTTCCACTGGACCTTCTTCACCTGGTAGTTGAGCTGCACACTGGTCTTGGGGTACCAGTGGTCAGCAGCCCAGGGGCACCGGGCTCTTGCCAGGCTGTAACCACTCCTTGGGGGCAGGTGAGGCGGCGGCCCTCAGGATGGTTGGTTTTTCCACGCACGCTAATGGTGGCTGAGTAAGCTGCCATGAAAGTTAACCCAGTGGTGAGCTTGTACCCGCAATCCGGCACCACGAGCAGGTCTACATAGTACCTGCCAATGCCGATGCCGAGTGGCACATTAGCTAACACCTGTGTAGCATACACAGTGTGGCCACCAGCATACATGCTGACTGCCACAGGATCTGCTAGGTCGATCAGCCGCACCTTGGAACCGGGAGCAAACAGATCGTCCCACCTGCACTCCAGCTCTGACTTGCTGATGGTGCTGGACTCACACCCGCTATCAGCGCTGATAATGAAGCGCTTCCCATTGATGTAAGCCACAAACACAGGCATGCTGCACAGCAACTTCTCGAAGGTTGCTGTATTAGCTGCCTCTGCATAGGACTTGCTGCTACTGCTACTGCTGCTGCTGGCGACGGCACTACCGGTGACAGCAACCTGCATGTGCTGCTGGACGTGACGGACGGCACCGCAAGCCGCTGAGGTGGCCTTTGGCAAAGAGATACCGGTCTCCTTGGCAAGGCTCTGAGCCAATGCGTGTATGGCTGTACGAGTCTCGGCCAGGTCACCACTGACTAAGGTGAACAGATCGCCAAAAGTCAGGGGAACTGGGGCCTTCATGATCTTGTTGCCGAACGGGTGCGGCTGAGGAGGCGCCGTAAAGGGGGGCTCCCCGACTGCTTTCTCGGCACTCCGTGGCTTAACATGGCTGGGTGGCTGCTGGGCAGAAACTGAAGCTGGTGCTGCTAGCTCTTGCTGCTGACGGCCACGAGTGGCAGTAGCTGCAACCTCGACTGTAGTAGGCTGCTGCTGACTGCTGTTAGCAGCTGCTGATAAAGCTGCTGTACTTCTACTGCTGCTACTGTTACTGCTAGGACTGTACTGCTGCAACCAGCGGGAGAAGAGCTGGGAGCAGCAGCCACAGACGGGGAGGAGGGGATGTTTGCTGCTGCTAGTAGGACAGACTGTTTGGGGTCCTTAGGGTCTGTATCATTCTTCTGCTGCAGCAGCACAAGCGTAGAGGCTGCTGCTAAGAGCTGATCTGCTGCTGGGGCTGTGGAGGGGGCTGCATTGGCTGCTGGTTCTGTTGACCCACCCAACCGGAAAGCACCAAGGGATAGGCGCTCATCTGCATCTACTGCTGCTGCATTGTTAAACACTGTGAGCTCCTGTACCCCATCGGATAGCGGTGCCCGAGGTGCACCTCCTGCCGCATCCCTACCCCTACCCCTACCCCTACCCTGTCCCCTAGGGTCCGTAGAATCCCTACCTGTTGTCCCCCTGTTGTGTAACAACGCATAAGGCAACTATGCGCTGTTACACAACAGGGGTACAACAGGTAGGGGGATCGATGCCCTCCGACTCCACCATACGGAGGGATATGGGGTCGTAGCATCACTTCATCGTTGCAACATCGCAGCAGCAGGTATCTACGTACTAGCATCAAGCCAAAGCACCTTCACCCACGTGCCAAGGCTAGCGCAGGGCTATTATGCCACAATGCAGGGGAACACAAGCACAGCGGAAGGCAAGAGACAGGCGGTAGAAGCTAACTGCCGGCTCCGCAACCACCTAGTGACCCTGCTCACCCGGCCCACGACGCAGCCTAGGCACAACAGGCTCACTACCGCTTCGCTCTTCTTATTGCCCTTTTGCTGCTAGTGCTCCTAGTGCAGATTAAGCATTGCTGTTAGTGAATGTTGAGCAGGAAGTTCTTTGTGACATTTTACCAGATACTCAGTTAAGCTTTATGCTGTTGTGTGTTATGCTTGCAATGCCAGGTTTATCTATAACCCACTCCGAGTGACACCAACGGTTGTAAATGGCCTAAATGGATGACCTGTACGAGGGGTATCTATATGGTTGGCCGGCATGGGGTTGTGTGACGCCTGACCAGTCATCAGGGGTCTTATGCTGCATGGTCTTGGGTGACCTTTTGGCATAGCTGGTTGATTTGTTGATTTATTGACTGATTGATTGATTGACTCACCGCCGACTGCTCTAGAACCTTGGCCTGCTGCTGCTGCTGCTGCTGCTGCTGCTGCTGCTCTTGCCCCCTTCATCAACAGTGTTTAGGGCCAAGTGCATCTACACATTTTTTTCAAAGAACTCCTGCTATAAAACGGCTGCTGACCTGCTGCTGTGGAGAGATACAGATTACCGGCCCAGTCCAAAGGATAGGACTGACAACTTGTGACACTTACAATTTGTGACAAATACTGGTGCCGCCTAGGCTCCTTTTGCTTTTGCTTCTGGCACAACTCACAGGTGAGCGGTCACATGTCATGTTGCAAGTAGACCTCCAGACCAATTTTTGGCTGTAGGTCGCCTTATTCCTTCCTCTGCCGCATCCTCTGATAGATTTTTGATCCCTCCTTTGTCCCCACTGCATCTCAATCCGGTGCTTGTGGGGCTGGAATCTCAAACCTCATAATGACAAACTACAGTCAAACCTAAACATGTTCAACCCCCATGTTGGGGAGGCTGCACATATACTGGCTTAGTATAAAGTACTTGAGTTTCATCCAACCCACACTCAAACTCAAATTTTAGCATACACCATGTGGGGAATCGGTTCTTTGCAAACTGACAATTGCAGCAGCCTCTTGGCGCGCCAGTCCAAGAACCACTGCATTCCTTATATTTCATGATTTGTCATTATGAAAAAGTGCCATAGGCCTTGCAGTTCAAGCCGTAACAAAAGCACCTAGGTAGAAAATAATCCCTTATCCATGCAGAGCACGTATGGCCTCGCTGGCACAGCCATACATATAAGTTGTGCTGTATGGCGGCTGGCCGCAGGGCACGTGTATATGGAGTGTTCATTGCTCACACGCATCGCTCATGCTGACTCCTGCTTTGGTCCCCGGAATCCTGACAGTGCAGGGTATGGTGTCCAAGTAGCTCTAGTGTGACCTAAAGTGCATCAAAAATAAAAAACATTGAATACCAAGCACTTGGCAGACCTCTTGAGCTCCCAATGTTGCTGCTTGTGCTCGAATCGATTGCTGCTCCTCAGTTTGGCCGTGCTGCTGAGTCCAGAATACAAACCTTCCTCCACCCCTGCTCTTGTGCCTGCCCATGCTCCACATGCTGCTGCTGCCCAGTGTAAGTAGCTCATACTCCTGGGCTTACAAGCCCTCCTTGTCTTTCCAAGCCAGGAGGGAGGCTCTTACCCCCATTGGGGCAGTGGAGGTTTTGGGTGCTTTTGACGTAGCTGCTGGACCTCATGTCTAGGCGTACGTGAGGTCCAGCAGCTACATGCCCGTATTGTGTTTCCACTTTGATGTTTTTTGGTGAAGGCGTGAGGTGCGGCGCCTATGGCACTTTTTGCTATGGCATATCATGAAATGTTGTTTTACCTTTGCACCCGCAGTTACAACTGTGTCCCTGCCCAGTATCTGCTCCCGTCCCCTTAGTGACCTGCGTCTAAACCCTGTCACCCCTTGCTGCTGCTTCTTTTACCAGCCTGCCTGATGTCCATCTGTGCTGTTTCTGACCCCCCGTTTGTTCCTGTTAACTCTGCCGTATGATGAGCAGGAATGTTTCCTGCTCCCATTGCTGCTGATGTCTTTGCTGTTCCTGCTTCATCGTATCTTTCTCATCTGACCTTCTCTTGCTTTTGCTCTTGCTGTTTCCCCTCCTGCTGCTACTGTTGCCTCCAGAGTAACAGCTTGCCTCTGCTACACCCTGCTCCTGCTTGGCACGTGGGTGGATGCTGGCTAGGCAGCCACAACGTCGCTTTCTCTTTTGTCCCATTGAAGTTTGAGCTTGGCGCAGTACCCGCCATGCAGACTTCCAAGCCTGCACTAAGGGGCGCCACACTATTATGTGAGCCATGCCTGTATCAACTTGCACACAAACAAGCAAATTGTAGGTGTGGCTGCACAAAAGGCAGCCAAGGCACCACGGTCCCCAGGGAATGAGCTTCTAAGGCTGGGGTATAGGCTGGGGTATAGGCTGAGGTATAGGCTGAGGGAAGAAACTGGAACTAATACAAGAAGGTCCAAAACCGCTTGAGCTGGGCTGAGGATGGTTCATGGTTGGTTACAGGGAGAATCGAATGTGAGGATGCATCCGATGTTGAAGAGCTTGGAAAATTGTCACAAGCAAACAAGTTAAATCCTAGTGGTTTGGCCTCTTGAGACGTGTACCCAAATGCATGTAATAAGTATGTGCTATTTCTCCTTCCATTTATGTGGTGTTTCCCTGTTCCATTAAGGAGGGAAATGGAATCTGACCCTGGTTGACCCTGGAGTGTTTGGTGGGCTTGATCTAGCTGCCCTTGGTGCAGCCACATCTTGAAAGCTGTTTGTTTATTTGTTTGTTCGTAAAGCTTGCGCTTTGCTGTGTGTAGACTAACAGGAGAAATGAGAAAGCATTTGGAAAAGTTAATGGGCTGGGCCTAAGGGTGTAAGCAGGAAACAAAGGAAATGTGGACCATGTGCTGAGCTGGGCTCTGTGTAAAACCAGAGAAAGAAACTGAACGCGGGAATGGCCTGGGCTGCGCTGAAGATGGAAAGAGGAGAAGATACGGTAGAAAGTGTAGAACATGGCTTGGAAACGAAAAAAGAGATGTCATAAAACTCCACACATGCAGATACATGCTTGCTTTAGGGTCAATTGCCAAATGGACTTGACCTTCACCCCAGATCAGCATACCCGGTGCAACTTCCATAGAAACAACTAAAGCTGCCCATGTATATGAGGTGTACATAGTTCCTTATTATCCACGCCCATGGCTTTTTAGATTACTACTCATCTCGAGAACCTGGTCCAACTGCAAACAATAGTTGCCGGGAGGGTGCGGCAGAGGCAGCAACAGGGAACAGCCGCTGCCGTCTCCTAGCAAAGGCCAGCGGCAGCGGCAGGATTATTGTCTAGCTGGCACACCCATATGAATCATCACTGCTCCATGGCAGCTGGATGGGTGCCTGTCTGATGGACTATTCAGAGCTCACTTGCTGACACCTGCTTTGGTCCCTTTGGTTCTGTGCCTGCATGACACGCTATCCAAGGAGCTGTAGTGCAACCTTTCGGCTACCAGTTGAAATTGGAAGTGTTAACTCACACGCATAAATGTCACTGTAAGGCTGCTGCTCTTAATTCTGCTGCTGCTGCATTGTTGCTGCGCCCCTTGCTCTTCATTGTCGTCTATGTCCAGGATATGACATCTCCCCCGCGCCGCTCCTGCATGTGCCTGCTGCTGCTCCACATCCCTGCCGTAGCATCCACGTTTAAGTCACCGATTCTTGTTAGCACCTAGTACTTCTGCTGCTCCTGGCCTTGTTGCCGCTTCTAGTTGGCTTATGCTTTTGCTGTCCATGGTTTCTTCTCTCTTCCCATTGCCCTTTTGCTGCTGCTCCTAGAGCTTCAACTTTAGTAAAACCTGCCTCTCTGCTGCAAAAACAGGAGGCCTTGCGCCCTTGCGCCATCCAAACAAAGAAAGTCAAGGTTGTGAACAGCATTCAGCTTTTGTCCAGCGTGACACTGGTCTGTTGTGGGGCTTGTCGCAGATGAAGCATCACTATTAGTGACTGTTCAGCAGCAAGTGCTTTGTGACATCTTGCCAGATACTGTTTAGTCTTTCCTGTGTGTTTGGTAAAACCGGTATGTTCGGCCGTTACGACCTAGCGCCTTGGTGCGGCCACACCTTACAAACAAACAAACAAAAAATTGTGTTTGTTTGTTTGGTTATGCTGTTGTCCGTCGGCTACATTCATGCTCGCAATGCCCGGTTTAATTATAAATCCACCCACCACTGTTCTATGTGGCCTAAGTGGTTGACATGTAGAAAGGACAAGACTCACAAACAAATACTTGTGCCGCCTAGGCTGAGTCCTGCTTTTGCTACTGGCATCTTACACAGGTTATGTGAGTGAGTGGTCACGTGTCCTGCTGTGCAAGTAGACCTCCAGACCAATTTTTGGCTGTAGGTCCTCTGGTGGGTTGTTAATGTCTACTATGTCCCCACTGCATCTCCATCCAGTCTTGTGGGATGCAATCTCAAAGGCGAACAGCCTTCATGTTCAACCCCGGTGCATATATCAAACTGGCTCAAGGTTTAGCATACACCATTTTGGAAATACCGGTAGTTCAAGTACAAACAACATTTGCCTCCTTGCCACGCCAGGCCAGGAACCAAAGGCAGCAGCGTCCCTGTCAGCCACTGCATCCCAGGCAGAGACTATATGGGCTCGCTGGCACAGCCATACATATTACTAGTGCTGCACGGCGGCTGGCAGTGCACATGGAGTGCTCATTGCTCACACATCTCACTCATGCTGACTCATGCTTTGGTTGACTCATGCTTTGGTTGACATATCTAACATGAATGGTGGATGAAGTAAGAGGCCGTGCATCCTGGGTGAAAAGCTGCCGTGCAAGTCCCCTGTGTTCTGAGAGTGCATGGTATGGTATCCAAGTAGCTCTCATCTAGTGTGACCTAATGTCCCTCTAACATAATTGAAAGCATTAGATACCAAGCACTTGGCAGACCTCTTAAGCTCCCATTGGTGCTGCTCGTGCTCGCATAGATTGCTGCTCCTCAGCTTGGCCGTGCTGCTGAGTCCAGAATACAAACCTTCCTCCACCCCTGCTCTTGTGCCTGCCCATGCTCCACATGCTGCTGCTGCCCAGTGTAAGCAGCTCATACTCCTGCAGCCACAGTTGCCTGTGTCCCTGCCCCAATATCTGCTCCTGTCCCTTCCACCTGCGTCTGAGGACTTCCACCCCTTGCTGCTGCTACTTTTACCTGTCCATTTTTTTGCTGTTTCTGACACTCCCTCTGTTCCTGCTACTTCTGCCGCAGAATTAGCAGGAATGGTTCCTGCTCCCACTGCTGCTGATGTTTTTGATTCCTGCTTCATCGTATCCTTCTCCTCTGGCCTTTCCTTGCTTTTGCTCCTGTTCTTTCTCCTTCTGCTGCTACTGTTGCCTCCATCATAATAGTTGCCTCTGCTGCCCCCTGTTCCTGCCTGGCATGAGGGTGGTTGGATGCTGGGACGCGCAGCCCACAACTCCCCTTTTTCGTTTGTTTCATATAGGTTTGAGCTTGGAGGCAGCACTTCTAAGCCGCAAATGGGGCCGCCGCATCATTGTGCGAGCAGTATGCCTGCTATCAACTAACAAACAAGCGAATTGTAAGTGTGGCTATGCTACATACAAGGCAGCCAGGGCAGCGGCAAGGCAGCACGAAAGCCCTTGAGTTGCTCTATATTTCATGTACTCGAGCTATTTTGGCCGCATTTGAATCGACAATACGTTGATCACCTATAGTATCATATTTGCTGAGTATGCCATGAAATGGAATAGCTTGAGATGAGTCTACTGCCGTAATGTCCAATGTGGCCATCGAACCGGTTGATTTATTCCAGGGTCTGTGCGTGGCAGTTTCTGTATGGCATATCACGTACCTTCGTCACCAGCAGCTAGCGTCCAAAACAATTTTTACTGAATTGATGCTCTATATGCATATTAGGCGAACTACTACTATGGATAAGTGCGCATAGGGTAGTGGGCCTGCTTTGTGCACTCTTATTATCCGGAATGATTACACGAAAACAGACAGGTTGTGGCACTGTTGTCTCATTATGGTGTGCTTGGTTGTGTCGGCCTAGGAGCCCTTAGCGGTTGCTACACCTTCAATGTTTGTTTCAGTGTTTAGTGTTTGTAATGGACAACATCCCAGAGTAGGTGGTGTTGAGAAACACCATTTTGGAGAGAGCTGTGAAGCTCAGAGCACTTAAGCCCTCTCGCCACGGATGCGGCGTGCCAGCTGGATGTCCTTAGGCATGATGGTCACACGCTTGGCGTGGATAGCGCACAGGTTGGTGTCCTCGAACAGACCCACCAAGTAGGCCTCAGCAGCCTCCTGCAGAGCCAGCACTGCGGAGCTCTGGAAGCGCAGGTCGGTCTTGAAGTCCTGGGCAATCTCACGGACCAGGCGCTGGAAGGGCAGCTTCCTGATCAGCAGCTCAGTGGACTTCTGGTACTTCCTGATCTCACGCAGAGCCACGGTACCGGGCCTGTAGCGATGGGGCTTCTTCACACCACCGGTGGCGGGGGCGGACTTGCGAGCTGCCTTGGTGGCCAGCTGCTTCCTGGGGGCCTTGCCACCAGTGGACTTACGGGCGGTCTGCTTGGTACGAGCCATTGTGGTTGTTGAAAGCGATGTTCAGAGGTGAGCAAGTGAGTGCAAAGGGTTTCTTGGCTTGATTAGCATCCAGTTGTGACTTATATAGCAGTCATGGTAAGCTGCCCTGGCTCAGGAGGTTCAAGCAAAGGAACAGCAGCTGTCAAGGACCCTGTTGAACCATGCCTAGCTCAACCGCTCAACTTCTGAGCCAGCCCGTTTCAAACGCAACGTGACAGCTGCTGTCTTTCTGCTACCCAGCAGAGAAGGTAGAAGAGGTGCTCATATATATAGGAGGAGATCCCTACTGAGAGAGACAGCAACCGACTACCACTTTGTAGTCTTACATTCCACTTACAACCTCAACATGTCTGGACGCGGCAAGGGAGGAAAGGGTCTCGGCAAGGGTGGCGCTAAGCGTCACAGGAAGGTCCTTCGTGATAACATCCAGGGTATCACCAAGCCAGCTATCAGGCGTTTGGCTCGTCGTGGTGGTGTCAAGCGTATCAGCGGCCTCATCTACGAAGAGACCCGTGGCGTCCTCAAGGTGTTCCTGGAAAATGTTGTGCGTGATGCCGTGACCTACACCGAGCATGCTCGCAGGAAGACCGTTACAGCCATGGACGTAGTATATGCCCTCAAGCGTCAAGGCCGCACCCTGTACGGCTTCGGTGGTTAAGCCATCTGACCCCCTGCTCGGAGGCTACCTCCTTCCAAAATGGTGTTTTTCAACACCACCTCCAATGGAACAGTTCCTCATACTTTCTTATAATTCAGATAATATTGTCATTGCTCGCTGTGACCTCTTCAACACTTAATGGACTAAAACAATACATGCAGGGTACCTGACTTTACCAGCAGAACAATACTTGGTACCCGTGAACCGCATGCCATTCATACCGATACATGCTTGTACACAAAAAGACACAGTCTTCAGTGACACAGGTTGCAAGACCAGGAACCACAGTTGAACACACTGGATTTTTAAGGTGTGCCAACTAACCGCAACAGGGCTGTAAAGTAAAACAAAGCGGGCAGCCACCCACATTAGGATAGTTAGCAGTCATCTAGGTGTTCATATAATCCAGGTCCTTACTACTGTAAAACAGAGATGGGTGAAATTGGAAGTGGTCACCAGTTAATCTACGGCCGCGGAGTGCTCGTCAACAGCAAGTTCCACTGACCGGTGCTACACACAACGAAGGGTCCCAGAGCACAAGTATGGTACTAGCTGCTGTACACTTTCAGTTTGTAGGTATGTGGATCATTCCTGCTGCACTTGGGTAATAATGTGGTTCATGCACTATCATGATGTCTTGGCACCCCGCATCCGATCATTGATAATTGATTAATTGATATTGTGTTGGATCCATCCGATGGTGTGTTTGGTCGGTTCGACCTAGCGGCCCTTTGCGGTTGCCACACCTTAAATGTTTGTTGTTGTTGTTGTTGATAATTGATCGCATACTACAAAGATGACTATGATCATGTGCCTTTGCCGTGCCGGTGCTGCTCAATTACCCGCATATCTGCTTGGAGCATTTCTGCTGCACCTGGGCCGTTGTGGTGCGTCTCTGCAGTCTTGATAGATTGCTGCGTGATAATGTGCATAATGCTGCGCGACAGATGTTGGTCTCTGTTTTGTGCTGCTACCCAGAAGCCACTTTTGGCGGGCCCGTAAGCCTTGCCTTTTGATATATTGACGTACTACTTCATTATCCCAATCGTAAGGCCCAAGTTGCACTGCAGGTGAGCGGCTTTGCCAGGAACACTGCTAGTGCCTACGCAAGTAACCCTGAGATGCACTGAACTGTGCACAGTCAAGATTCGCCATTTGTTGTATTATTATTACATTTCATGATATGCCATAGCAATAAGTGCCATTTGTTGTACTGCCTTGAGTATGGAAACTGAATGCATGGACTGCAGCAGCAGCAGAGTCGTGGCCTGACATACGTTGGCTGGCAAGAAATATTCATTTTCAAGGGAGGCTAATGCAAGCCAGTGTGAGACTCTTGAGCAGGGACTATGAGTATGCTTAAGATGGCTCCTTGTGGGTTGCGCTGCCCACTTTGACGGGGCCGCTTTGGTAGTCTGGTAATCTGCCCAACAAACAGCAGCCGAGAACAGCTTTCAGTAGCAACTATTAGAAATGAACAAGCAGCAGTAGGCCACAACTACAACAACTGACAACAATACAGTATCAAGTAGCAGCAACAAAAGTTTTTAATATCATTACATTTCATGATATTGGTAGTGCCATAGCAAAAAATGCTATAGATTGCAGCAACAACAGCAACAGCTACAGCAACAACAGAAGCAGCAGCAGCCACCAGCAACAACAGCAGTGTACATGCAATGGGTATGGACCAGCAGCGGATGTGAACCCCTGATGGGCTCCTGTACGGAAGCAGGGATGGTCCGTGCGCGGACCTAGGAGGACATGAATAAGCACAGTGCGTATGAAGAATGCATGAAGCAGCCACTGACTGCACTTCCGGAGTTACTTCCCAAGGCACACCGTAGACCCACTCATGCATGCTGGCTGCATAAACAACCTACATATCAACCCATCTTCAAAAACCTTCATCTGTTCCTCGTAACAGGAGGAAAAACCACAGGAGGGCACGCACGCACAGGCAGATGACAGTGGGTGGACAGGTGGGGGGCTGCCTGCTCTAGACAGGGAACATGCTCTGGACCAGGTGGGGCAGAATGCCCCAAAAGCGTACTAGATAACTGGGCACCCCATCCAGAGGCCCTGTGAAAGCATAATATACAGCGTAACATACAGCTGGGGGAGCAGGGTTCTACCCCAAGACAACCCTACTCCCTACGTGATTCCTAGGGGAAAGTAGACGTTCTCGGCTCCCCTTTCTGCCAACAATTGCTGCTGCTGCTTTAAACGCCACTATCTTTGTCTGAATCCTTTTGCCTTTTGATCTGCTGCCGTCTAAGTCTGATTGTGCTGTTACCCTTCCCACTATCTATAAAGCTGCTACAGCTGCTATGGTAGCTACTGATAGCTTCCCCTGATGTTGTTGCGGTCTCATTGGGGAGGTCATGGAAGAGAAGCAGGAGGTGGATTTGGGGCCGATGGGAAGCATAAACCCAGGACAGGCTGTTCCACCTCGCTGTTCTTTGTGACAGCTTGAGGTGCGGCACCTATGGCACTTTCTGCCATGGCTATAAAACCTACAGTAATTTACGGTAAATAGCATGCTGTGAAAGTGGTCACTGAATGCCTACATCAGTCATTGTGTTCCCAGCATTCCAGGATGGTAGAACCTTAGTGTGGTTCTCATTGCTGCCTGGCTGCTGCCCTTCTGCTGCAGCTGCTGCATGTTGTCAACTGAAATATGTTAACCGTTGCTGTGATAGTGATGGCGTTTCTCCAGGACATATTTATTTCACAAGGCCACTGTGCCCGCAGACCCAACAGTGACCACGTGCCCTTGCCCATTTCAATCAAAGCGACACCGAGCAATCAAACGGTCGGCTGGTGCTGTTGGTACACTCTCTCTGCTTGCGATTGTTTGGACCTTATCTGTTTTTGGCACTCTCGCTGTCTTTCTCTGTTTCTCTTTTGCCATTCTGGTTTGAACTTTCACAGTGACACACTCTGAAAAGGAAATGTCTTCATGCCGCTGGTTGAATGTCCATGAGTGAGGTGGCTAATTTGAGGTGGCTTAAATTGCTGTGAAGCAGACTTTTATTCAATTTACCATAACGTAGGGAGTGCTGCAAGTCCTGTGATCTTGGCCCTGAATCTGGAGATGAAGTTGAATTCTTTGAACACTTCTTTTTTGACTGTTTTGTTTACCAGGCACAAATGCAAAAGTTGTGGGAGAAGCAGACTTCTGACCCTGATGTTGCTGCAAAATGTCAGATAGTGCATGGCAAACAGGAGAAGCTGCAGAGCATGCTTAATGAAGAGTTCTGGGGTGTAGACGTCGACGAGGAGTCTGGCTTAGTATATGGCCCTTTTAAGCATGCATTTAAGTGTATAGCTAAATATGTTTCAGCTGCTTGGAAGATTAGGAATGCTCATGCTCACCCTTCTGATGTGGCGTGAGGTCCAACCAATGGGGTTTGTTACCAACTATTGCTTGCACCCGGGCTTACAAGCTCTCCTTGATTTCACAAGCAGGAGGGAGGCTCTTACCCCCATTGGGGCAGTGGAGGTTTTGGGTGATTTTGACCTAACTGCTGGACCTCATGTCTAGGCATATGTTGTCATACATACAGTAAGTTTACCCGTATTCCGTTCCACCTCGCTGTTCTTTGTGACAGCTTGAGGTGCGGGGCCTCTGGCACTTACCGGTATTGCTATGGCATATCATGAAATATAATAATACCATAAATTTTCAGCTCCGGTGGTAACATGAATAGAAGTCTGCCAAAACTCCTGTCTTTGGTACAAGTGAGAAGGAGCTAGATCATCGGTAGAAACTGTTGCAGCTGTTGCAGCAGGCACATTATAAGGACACTCCTCAGGATTCGCACTCAGCGCCTGGAATGGGGCAGCCAATAGATCCAATCTATTGTTTTGAGTATGGAAACAGGAGCACAGGATTGGACAGCAGTACCTAAAGGATTGCAGCAGGAGCAGCAGCAGCAGCAATGACATCACCCAACAGCAGCAGCACCGAGCCGTGAGAGCAGCAATATCACCGACACCGCGACCTCAGCAGCAGCAGCAGCAGCGGGGGCTCTGATGTTGGTATAAAAAGCAGCAGCCGTGGACATGGACATGGTGTAGGAACTGACTAAGAGTGAGGTTCTGCTGTTTAGGTCCCTGCTACAGGAGGAGAATCAATTGTTTCTATTCTACTCGCTGCCCTGCTGCTGCTGTACTGTGCCCGTTTGTTGCCAATCCAAATTGACAGCATCTGCAAGGTGGGGCACCTGCCACAGATCTGTCTCCTTAGCATGCCCCTTCCGCCTAAGATTTCCAGCTAGCACATGGCATGTAACATGCGGGCTGTCCCGCTTCACTCAAAAATCAAACTCCTAAGTTATCTCTTGGGATTGGATGTTCAGTGCAGTTCTGGAGTGACTTGGTGCATGGCAAATGCGGTCTGCCTCGGTATGTGAATCGCAGTCCAATATCACATGAGTCTTCTGTATGTCGTTGTTTCTGTTGGTGACATTGTTTCATTTGGTGCCCTGTATATTGGTTGCTGTGTTTCCTTTCTTCATAGTGCGGTCCTGTTTATTTGAGTGATGTTTGAAAAGAGTCTGATACACGGAGGGTGATTCCTGGGTCCAGTCACGTAAGTAGTGAACTGATGCATGGGGACTTCCATGTAAGGTGGTGTTGAAAAACACCATTTTGGGTGGGTAGAGTGTCACTGGGTATGCTTCCTTAAGCAGCCTTGGGTGTGGCAGCCTTCTTGGCCTTGGGTGTGGCCTTCTTCTTGGTGGCAGGGGCCTTGGCCTTGGGGGTCTTGACCTTCTTGGGAGCCTTGGGCTTGGCTGCCTTTACAGCCTTTGGCTTGGTAACCTTAGGCTTCTTGGCAGCAGCCTTGGGCTTAGCAGCCTTCTCAGTGCTGGGCTTCTTGGGGGCCTTGGCCTTCTTGGGCTTGGCCTCGCCTGCAGCCTTGGGGGTCTTCTTCTTGGCTGGCTTCTCCTTCTTCTCAACAGGGGCCTTCTTAGGCTTCGGAGCGGCCTTCACCTTCTTGGCCTTCTCACCCAGCTTGTAGTGGCCCTTGCCACGCACAGCCACCAAGGTGCCCTTCTCGAGCAGACGCTTAACCTGAAGGGTGACCTTCTTCTCCCAGCCGGTGGGCAGCTTGTGCTTGCTGCCGATGGCCTTCTTAATGGCGGGGAGCGAGCTGCCGTTGCGCTCCTTCAAGCTAACAATGGCCTCAGTGATCATTTCATTGAACTTAGGGTGTGTAGCGGGCTTCTTAGCTACCTTCGGCTTGGCAGCCTTAGGAGCTTTAGGTTCAGCGGACTTGGGTGCAGCTTCAGCCATGTTGTCGGCTAACGTCACAGATGGGTTAACGGTCAATATGCAGAATTAGTGCGAAAGTCGCATGCGTCGGCTAATTCTACTTGTTTCAAAGTGTGGATGTCCCAACACGCGCAACAACGCACTCGCCACACTTGATCCTTTTGCTCAGCAACTACAGCAGCTGTCGCAGGTTACTTCAAATCCACTGAGCTCATAGCTCAGAGCGATGCTGAGCACTGAGGCGGGGCGTGAGCCGGACAAGATTGCCAGCTCCTCTTCCACTTCAAACGGTCCACGTCCATCGGGCGTTGCCTGAGGGGAGAACCGTGTCGTCCTTAATGTGCTTGAACTGGGAATGCGGTCAGGCCAGGATGTACGCGTGCCCACTTCTGCGGAAAAGCTCTGCTTACACACTGCTATACAGGTTCAGAGCGATACGCGGAGAACGCTACTGATGCGTTCCCTAGCCAAGTTTGCTAGGAAACGGAGCATCCACCGGAATTCGTGACAAAGCGAAGGTGCAGTCCAGCTGACTTCACAAGGCCTAGTTGTCCGCTCTCTAGATTGGCAAATATGTGGGGTTTCAGGTAGTATTACAGGTTATGAATATGTTGTAAGCTCCATCACTTTACGTGGTACCTCTCTTTCATTTGCAACTGGCACTTTCCTCCTCAATTTTCATTTTACCCGATGCTGGCTGCATTCTCTCTATCTTCTCCATTACGAGTTTAAGGCTGCATAGCATGCATGCCATGCATGTATCGTGCTTGTCTGTTCTGGCTTAGCTTATCGGGATACAGTTGGTTTCAGTGTGTTAGTGCAATAGCTGTTCATGGGTCACACATTGGGCATCGATACTGGTAGCCTCAGCCATTCACTGGCACCATTGTTAGCGTGCATTGATATGCTTTTTTAATCCCTCAGGAACTTCCCCAGGAAAAATTGTGCTTCCGGGTGTGTGGTTTGGGTGGAGTACAGTATTAGTATGTGTTTTTTACCTTCTCATGATGCGTGCTGCCAGATAAGTCATGGAGTCTCCCGGGCCAGTCTGAAACTACAATTCATGATATGCCATAGCAAAAAGTGCCATAGGCCCCGCACCTCGAGCCGTTACAAAAGCAGGGAGGTTGAGCAGAACAGGCGGCCTGATACAAAGATTTACCTTCGGGCATATTCTTCTGCGTATGTGGTATATTGATGGCTGCTGGGCACAAACTCTTGATGAGGTGCAGAAGGCCAGCAACGACCAATGCGGGTTTTGTTCAGGCTCAGTGTTTTCCTGAAAGCTTGAGGTGCAGGACTTCTGGGACTTTTTTTGCTGTGGCAGAGCATGCAAAAATACTTACTACCAACTCCGATGCTTGGATCTCACTGCTAGCAGCCAGCCTCTGAAAGACATATCAATGCCATGTCTCCTTCTCTTGGCATTGACTGAAGTGCCAACAACGCTATGATTGCGGTATGTTCAAAGGGTCTTCCCAACACTGCTGGTCATGGTAGCAAATTTCTTTTCATGATGTTACCAGCTCCAGCAGGTGACCACAAAAACCGGCAAACCAAGCACAGCTGTGCTAAAACATGCTTCCAAAGGCATAGGTCGCCTGCTCTGCCCCTCACATTGCAGACGACTCATGATGTGCAGCCTCAGCCCCTGGAGTGGTATTATCAATCCTCCATGTGAACACCAAGATGCACCAGCCGAAGATGTAGAGCAAGGTGGCTGGGCAACCCGGCAGAGCCTGTGGGGCGGTGAGCATAATAGGATCATAAACGAGCATGGAAAGAGAGAGGGGCATCTGAGCATTACCTTAGCAAGAGGTGGGCATGTGTGCTACAGCTGGGAGGTTAGCTGGCTATGAGTCCCAGCAACAAGCAGTCCAGCAACATCGGCAGGAGCAGCAGCAAATGGCACTCGGCAGGAGCAGGAGCAGCAGAGGACACAGCTTTGTAGGAGCAGCGGCAATGCAAGATACAACAGCAGCAGTAGCGGGAGTAGATAGGAATGCAGCAGCAGCAAAAGCTGGGTGAGCAGAGTCGTCATTACAAGGGCAAGCATGGGGAACAGAGGGAGCAGAACAACCACCAGCAGCAGCAGTATTAGCAGCAGACATGAGGCAAGCATCAGTTGCAACGGCCGGAGCAGCAGTACACACAGTATCAGCCACACTACCACCACCACCACCAGCGTTGAATGCCGTCGAGGACACTAGCAGCTCCTCCCCACCCTGTCCCTCGACCATGTCCCTCATTGCTGGTGGTGGTCAGATCGGCGCCACTGTACATATGTTCCTCCTTCTGCTGGTTACAGATAGAACATACCCACTAAGAGGAACAGGGATTGCATCAGGAGTGGAATGGTACGTGGCAAGTGGAGCAGCATCACATACAACAAGAGCTGCATCAGGAGGGAAGCAGGATTGCAGGAAGAGCGCTCAGCGGCAACAGAGTCAGTAGCAGGAGTTGCAGCAGAAGTAGCAGGAGGTGGACAGTTGGATGCTCATCATATATCGTATGCCGAGCTCCCAGATCCTGCTATTATGATCTTGCTACACTGTTATGAATGCTATTGCTACTGCTACATGCCATAGCAAAAAATGCTATAGGCCCTGCACCTTTAGCCGTCAAGATTTCACTCGAGAATTACTGGCCTGCAGCAAAAAGTGCCATAGGCCCCGCACCTCTAGCTCTCAAATGTTCACTCGTCTACAGTAGAGCAAACAGTGTCAGAGGAATCCCCTAGGTGCTGAGCCCCAGTCCTTGTGTCCATGCGTGCTGCTATTGGCTAGGTGCCTTGAAAGAAGTAAGACGATAAAATCCCTGCTGCATTCTTAGATCCTGACTGGGCCAGTTCAGTTCTCAAGACCCTTGAACCACTCAGCAGGCCTCATCCTTCTGGCACTGTGAGTCACCGCTCTCCTGCCACCCAATGTCATCAGCTTGCTGCCACCGCTTTACCTCACTGTCACCTCACTGCCATCCTTTTCTCTGCTGATTCCCACACTGTTGGCTCCATGTCCCCCCTCTACGCTCCAGGTTTATGTAACTATGTTTCAGCAATCAGCTTCAGAAGCAGCAGCAACCTGGGACAACCATTGTACCGTATCTCATTCGGCTTACACACCCAGTAAGTCCCCACAGTCGCATCTCACGTTCACTCATTGGCTAGCATCACATTCTCAACTCTGATGCCAGCTTTGGTGCTCTTAATCCAAACATCCTTCTGCAACCTGACTGTGCCGCCCGGCCGTAACTTATGCTTGTGTTGTCAGTGGGGCACTTGAGCCACTAGGATTGTGAGAGTTGAGATGGTCAAGCTGCAAAGTGCACAGGGTATACAGTAGGATCAGCTGGCTGCCCTGTGTAGGTTGTTATGGATTGTGTGTTGTTACCAACAAGTTGAAATCGAGTGCCAAAGATAATGCATATGTTACTATATTGTCATACATGTCGAAGTTTACGGCGTATTCTGTAGCTAGGTCAACAACCTGCTGATGCAAGTACAGCCCACTTGGTGTAAGCTGCAGCCAGCTCAGTTCCAGGAGCATGTGATCATGCTGCTGAGGAACCTCAAGGACAGTGCTTCCCTTGTGCCTTAATGAACTGAAGGGGATGTGGTGTCAGGCAGTAGAGAGCTGCAGATGCCTATGGCAGTAGCAGCAGCAGTGGTGGCATCAGGACTACCAGCAGCAGGAGCAGCAGAGGCAGGACTAACAACAGCAGCAATTGCAGGAGTAGCAGCAGCCGTGGTAGGAACAGCAGCAGCAGGAGAAGCGGCAGGACTACCAGCCACAGCAGCAGGAGCCAAACCGATGGCAGCACAAGCAGCAGCCTCACCAACTGGCACCAGCAGGAGCAGGGGAACGGCCAGCAGCGGCGCAAGCACCAGCAGCAGGGACCACAGCATCAGCCACACCATTGGCAGCAGCAGCAGCAGGAGGACTAGACACACCAGCAGGAGCAGCAGCAGCAGGAGGATCCACACCAACGGGAGCGGCAGTAGCAGTGTGTGTGTGTGTGTGTGTGTGTGAATCTTACATTGGCAAACCCATCGGCACGCGTGCGGTGCCACAGTTCACCACAGGGTTGGCAAAGCCACTAACACAAATAGAACCAGGAAAAACTGAACACCATCCACCAGTTTGAACTCCATGATCATGCATGTCCAAGCAGATACAATGATGCAGAATACTGGCCCTGGAAAAGTGCACACACAATTTGATTTTTTGATTTTTTTGGGTTTTTGATTTTTTGTGTACATCCAGCAAACAAACAGCAACGCAACAGCATATATCACCAGAACATTGTATACATTTTATGCCAAAAATACTCTCACCCAGATGTGGAGAATCGCAGAGCAGCAGCAGTTCCAGAACTAACACAGACTATTAACCAGTACATAGCCATGCCTAAGAGATGCCCAGTAACATGAAAGTCATATGCAATCAATCTATATCATGTCCCATAATCCGCCATAGGTTGTAATCAAAGGGGAGATAACCTTCAGGCATGATTTCACCCTCTCTACCAGTGACAGCGGAGTGGCTCCTACAGCAGTAGCAGCGCCAGACCAGCAGTACAACTGAGGCTGGAGCAGCATATGGTGTCCATAGGCACAGTAAAAATCAGCCAGGAGGAAAAAGAGGGTTAAAAAATAGATGTTCATGGCGGCCATCAGCTGAGACAGTCTGGCCGTTCTGCTAAGATCTGTCCGTCCGCTCAGATGTAGTGTGTCGCTGGTGATGCTGAGGGCTGTTAAGAGTGTACTACCGGTATGTCAAGCCCTGCCTGCCATGTCATCACCATGTGACCAGCACAAGCATTTTTGGTGGGCGTTGAATTGATATTCTTTTGGTGCCTCTAGAATTCACTGTCCAGGGATCACATTCGTTGATATGTTTGGTCAAGTCACCCTAACAGCCTTCTTGCAGTTGCCACACCTTGGATGTTGGTTTGATTGAGCACACGGTTTGAATGTTGGTTTGATACATGACTTCCTTCCTTAGTGACATTCAACTAATGTCAAGTGAGTGAGCCGCATCTTGAGATTCATTGCTGCTGGGGGTTTAATTCCCCTTTTTCCCATTTGATGGTAAGTTGAATTGCTTATGCATCTCCCGATGCTTATGTAGTTGATCCTGTGCCCAGTGAATTTGCTCAGGAACTTGTGATACACACTATCCAGAAGCAGGTGGTGTTGAAAAACACCATTTTGGGGGACAAAGCCCTGAAAGGCCATGGGATTGGCTTACTCAGCCTCCTTCTTGCCCTTGCTCTTGGGAAGCAGGGTGGAGTGGATGTTGGGCAGGACGCCACCAGCAGCGATGGTGACCTCACCCAGCAGCTTGCTCAGCTCCTCGTCGTTCCTGATGGCCAACTGCAGATGACGGGGGATGATCCTGTTCTTCTTGTTATCGCGAGCAGCATTGCCAGCCAGCTCAAGCAGCTCGGCAGTAAGGTACTCGAGGACGGAAGCAAGGTACACGGGGGCACCAGCACCAACGCGCTCGGCATAGCGGCCCTTCTTCAGGTAACGGGCGATACGACCCACGGGGAACTGGAGCCCAGCCTTGGCGCTGCGGCTCACTGCCTTCTTGGCGGCCTTACCCTTCCCACGACCAGACATGGTTGCTTAGTTTCGGTTGAGAGCACGAAGAGATAACAGGGATGCTTGACAGAGAACCTTGCCTATCATGGAACTACGTGGTGGTATATATAGCGCGGGCTGCACAAGGCTTGCGATTTGATCCTTTCTACACCGCAGGAAGAACAGCACTGAGTCAGGGATCAAGTCTCCTGAGGCGGGGTGACTGTGCCATCAGCTGTCGGTACGCGCTTTGAATCTGGGGTGAAAATGAGGAATCAAGTCGCTCTTGCTGTTGTTGGCTGCGCTGCCATCACGATGCACTATATATGAGGTATGGTTGATTGATAGGAATAGCCACTGTGCAAACTCTCTACCTCTACTCTTACTTTAACTGTAACCAACTGTTAACATGGCTCCCGCCAAGGCTGACAAGGCTCCGGCCAAGAAGACCCCCGCCAAGAAGGCCACTGACGGGAAGAAGAAGAAGAAGGTCTCCAAGGCTGAGACCTACAAGATCTACATCTACAAGGTGCTGAAGCAGGTGCACCCTGACACCGGTATCAGCTCGAAGGCCATGTCTATCATGAACTCTTTCATCAACGACATCTTCGAGAAGATTGCCACCGAGTCATCTCGCCTGGCTCGGTACAACAAGAAGCCCACTATCACCTCCCGCGAGATTCAGACCGCAGTACGTCTGATCCTGCCCGGCGAGCTGGCCAAGCATGCCGTGTCTGAGGGAACAAAGGCCGTGACCAAGTTCACCTCCGCCTAAGATGGTCATCTACCAGCCCTCCAAAATGGTGTTTCTCAACACCACCTCTATTGGAATATGTGTCGAGGGATAGTGTGCTGTCTGCGTCACTGGTGCCAGTGTCCATTCAGAATCAAATGGGCATCATGCATAGCAAGAGATTGTCAGCATAAATGATATGACATGTTTCAAGGAAGAGATTCTCAGATTAATGATATGATGTGTTTAAAGCAGACCGTCAAACCGATTCTCTGGCATCATCTCGAGTTGATGTATTGGGAAGAGCAAAAACGAATTCGATTGCCAAAAAATCCACTGCCCAAATGCCTCCATCCTACTGATTAATCTGACATGAAGGGATGGACCTCTTGGTAACAAGCAATGGTAGAGGCCACGAGGCCAGGTCTCCTGACCTGAGTCGCCTCTCCCTTAACTTATGCAGGCTGGGACTGTGGACTGTGGACTGTCTGCCTCTTCCTCAGTTACTCAACTAGCCTGGCGTAGCTCTTCTTCTTCTCTTGGTAACAGGCCCAAACCAAAGTGAACATGTTTGCTGGCCGCTCCAAAGAGATCAAGCAATCATGTTCATATATCTAACATGATTGGTGAATGAAAATATGAGATTAATACACCCGACAATTGTTGAGGCACGAGATGTCTTCTTGTCAGCTGTTGAGTACCACCTGTGTCCGCACGGCGGCTGTTGTCTCTCAGGTATGCTGACTTTTGGGCACTGTATTCAACTGGCAGGGTCCCTCTTCCAGTGTTGGTCAAGTATGTTGCCATCTGCGTTCATGTCGGTCGACAATGCCACCAGTCTGGTGGTACTGATGTGGTGGACTTGCCAGACATCTTGCTTCCAGAAGATCAGTATTTAGATATGTTTGATTCGGAGTCTGATATTTCTGGTGATAATTCTGAGGATGAACTGGTTGAAGTCCTCTAGATGAGTGAATACCTGGCTGGTATCCATTTGCTTGGTGGTATGGAACCCATTGTGTTTTGGATCCATCCGATGGTGTGTTTGGTCGGTTCGACCTAGCAGCCCTTGGCGGTTGCCACACCTTAAATGTTTGTTTTGTATTTCTAAGTTAGAAGGAAGTGACATTACAATCGCAGGAATCGAACTTGCGTTCTATCCTGAATCGAGGCAAACTATGGTTAGGACAGAAAGTACCGTTACAACTAGGAATCGAACCTGAGTCTGTCCTGTGACAGCCAGGGATGCTAACCGACTGCGCCAATGTGAAAAGCTTAGCCACACCCAGCTAAGTACATCATCCCATTATTAAATGTTTGTTGTTATTGTTGTTAATAGCCGTCAAACTGTCAAACTGCAGATCAAACACATTGGCATCGGATGGGTCCAAGTTGACAAAGGCTTCCCAGTACCATGCAGGATTGTGTTTGGATCAATCAGCTGGTCCCCACTCACATTGTGCTTCGATCTGCAGTCCGCTGCGTCTTCCCTTATTAGATTAGTAGATACCGGCAGTGCTGCTGACGGCTCTGATCACGGCACCACCACCCTTGATTTTACAAATCATCTCATCAGCCGGGGGGCCGGGGGGGGGGGGCGAGGAACAAAATTTCCGACCCCACCCTCTCTTTTTGGTTAAAACTTGGCACATGTGTAGTCAGGGAAGGGTTTATCTGTACATATGACACCCCCCCAAAAAAATGAGAATTTTTTTGGGGGGGTCGGGGGGGTCGATGGGTCTCTAACTAGTCACTTTCAGATTTTTCTTGGCAACTTTTGTTTGCTTCATTTGGCCCTAATTGTGACAAGTACGCCCCTCCACACCATGTAGAGGGACATAGGGACCTTCTGGTAACCCTAGCTTGCTAATGTCATGCCAATAACGTGGCCCCCAGCTTCTGCAGAGTCCCTTAGACTGGGTTGAAGGCCTCAGTTTGGCTTCAGCACCACGGATGTCCAACCTCAATTCTTGGTTTGCGAGTGGCAATCATGCACAGACGTTGATATGGTCATGCATGAGATGATGCAGATGAAAAGCAGCAGGAGTAGGCCAAAATGTTAGGACTTAATTGGGTTCAGTGACCCCTAAACCCAAGGTGCCAGGCTTGGCTCAACAACGTGGTTACAAACACTTGCCCATGCCACCCAAGCCATTTACAGTGTCACAAGCACATGCTGACTACTAAACATCCCAGAAGACACATCAGGAGGACCCCTGGAGAGAGTCTCTCGGGGGGGGGGGGGGGGGCAGGGGGGTCGGGAGGTCAATTTCAGGTCTTTAGGATGGGGTCTTACACTTTATTTTGGCCCCACCCTCGCATCAGCCAGTGGTTCTTGTAAACTGGCTCTCAGGCATGCGAACGGGCCGGGCGACTGACTGCTGCTGACATTTCAAACAAACACTGAAGGCAAAGTTGAAGGTGTGGCTGCACCAAGGCAGCTAGGTCAAAACGACACAACACACTAAGCCCAAACCCCCTTTCCCTACTCCTCATTATAAAACAAGCAAGTGAATGCCATAGGCCCCGCACCTCAACCTCTTACAGAGAACAGCGACTCGAGATGGACAGAATACGGCTTATCTTCGGCATGTATGACAACATATGCCTAGACATGAGGTCCACAGCTAGGTCAACCTTAGGTCAACCCACCATAGTACATCACATATGTAACATCACTTCCAGCCTGCTATGTGTCGGAGTATACTGGCAGGGCTGTCCCAATCTGCTGTCCCCATTCCATGTGTTGCTGACTATTTTCTGCGTCCCTCGGCGTTATTTGTTTGCAGTAGTTAGTAGAACGCAGGAGCAACCAGCATGTAGCCATGCCCTGGATTATAAGAGGATAATTCTGCTGTGTTACCTGGTGCTTACTTAGTTACTTGGCTTGCAGTCAGCCATGACAGGATTGAGAAGCAGCTTAAACACACAAAACAATCAGACAGAACAGTAGATTACGGTGGGTTAGTTAGCACAATGCATCAGCAGCACTTTAGCACTTCATTAGCTTTTTATTAAATTCCATGATATGCCACACCAAACATTGCTACAGGATTAGCACCTCAAGTTCTTATTTATAAACAGCCAATTTCCAATCTTTTATCTTTTTTCTTAATCTGTACTTTTCACTCACCATTAATGTTTGCTGTGTGAACCCATAATGTTGTTGTAGTACTGCAGTTGTTGCACTCCGCTAGTGATCTGTGCCACGGCATTATTTGTGACACAGCAAAACTTTACAAAGGCAGCAGATAGACACTGTTTGACAACACTAGTGTTGCTGAGGGTTCCTATCAATGACATGGAATATAGATTTGGGATTTGATATCAAAAGTGACATAGCTGCTGTGAACACTGAGTCAGAGGGCTGCCATGACAGGCAGGAGCATCAGCTTGTCGTTCAAAAAGTGTGCACTGCAAATGGCAGTCCTTACAGCCCGTGTCAATTGATGACCTTTTGGCAGGGCTTTATATTTGGCAAATTCCTTCTTTTTGTAAGTTTTCCTGTCTTTCCACAGCAACAAACTCCACTCCCCATACACCATGGATTTCATTTCATGGTAGTCTGGCTAGCTTCAACAGCAGCAGCAGGTGAAGCAGGAGTCAAGCAGCAGGGACAACACCACAACAGCAGCAACAGTAGGAGGTGGCGCGGGTGTAGCAGCAGTGGCAATACCACAATAGTGATCCCAGCACCAACGAACAACAGCAGCAACAGCAGATGGAGAAGGAGTCAAGCAGCAGTGACAACACCACAACTGCAATGCCAGCACCAGCAACAGCACTAGCAGTAGCAGCCGGAGCAGGCGGTAGCAGCAGTGGCAATACCACAACAGCAGTCCCAGCACCAACAACAGCAGGTGGAGCAGGAACAGCAGCCGTGGCGATACCACAACAGCAATGCCAGCACCAAGAACAGCAGCAGTAGCAGCTGGAGCAGGTAGTAGCAATGGCAATACTACAACAACTATCCCAGCAGCAACTACAGCAGGCAGGGCACCTCAGCAGATGAACCCATTAGCAGTTCATGAGTCAGTGGAACAGAAGTGTGTGGTTTCAGGAGCTGGAAGGCAGGCACTGCAAGGAGCAGTGGGACAGCAGTAGCAGCATCTGCAGACGGATCCATGGCTTCGTCATTGTGGAAATGTCTCTACGGAAGGATGTGGGGATCGGATGGTAGCAATAGGGTGGACAAAAGTAGGGGATGCTAGCAACAGTTTCTTTGAGCCCAGGGACTGAGAAAGGACTTGAAGATGAGGGAACACGGGGTCTGAATTTTGCCACCGTCCGGGCTGCACATGTTTAAGAACATCTGATTGAGGTGGAGCAAATCTGAGTCAGGTAACCTGAGTGGTGGAATCCTGCCATGAAAGCGCAGACTGAGCAGCCATGGAGAGCCAGGGAGTAAGACACTTGAACGCAGCAGGTCCCAGCAGGAAGCAGATTGTGGTTGATAGAGCCAGGATGACAAAGGGCATCAGGTACTGCTGAAGAAGCAGCTGCTATCTGAAGGCTGACCACATGCAGCAAACATCTGTGCAATGCCACTCCAAGTCCTATTAATGGCAGAAGCGAATGTGGTCGCTACCCCTCATTGCTACCCCTGTTGGAGGAGCAGTGCTTTTAGCCTACCATAAGCTTCCATGTTAACGCCAAGGATGCGAGCTACTTTGATGTTGAGAAACTCCTTCTACATGGTGTAGTGGACGGCGGCCAAAATGGGCATATGATTTGCCTATGGCACTTTTGCTATGGCATATCATGAAACGTAATGGGCATACTGCTGCAGTACCGTCAACCCCCCCTGTCACCTCTATTTTGGGATATGATTCCAGTAGTCACGTCCGAGACAAGCTCTAGCATTTTACAGACCTGTTACTAAGCCCAGCATCATGTGAAACAAGACATTAAACTGCCTTGCAGCAGCATCTGCCCAATGTACCCATGCTGTTTGTTTTCAGTCATTTTACACCAGAACATACCATGATACTGGTAGCAGCAGATCTACCAACTTCCGTCTCAAAGCATACGTTCGTGTTTAGCCCCTCTCGACTTCCATTAGAGCTTCTCATTTGTGCAGCTGATTACGCTTCACCTGCAAAAACAGCAGCTCAGTACTCCACTGGGTGCCTCAAATTCTACATTGAGGGCCCCAAATATGTATGTGTTTTGGGTAATCTCATTGCACATGGCTTCAGAGGCAGCCCCTGCCTCAGTGGCTCTCTAGCTTTATGGCATGTGCTACCCGGGGAAGTGTGCAATCAGTCGGGAAATATCTCTTGTTGGTCGCATGCTTACAGTACTCCTGCAGCTGGTGGGGTAGGATCTGGGCAGGGCTCCCATCATGGGTTCCAAGCACACACAGCACTTATACCACCCTAGCTATGACAAATGCACACAAAATTGCCCCTAGTACGTCAAACACATGCACCTTGTAAACAAGCCCTGCTCCAAGCCAAAGCTCTTCCCTCTGTGGTGCAGTAGGTTCAGCGGGCTGCAGACTGCAGAAGCCAAAGCATACTGCTGGGTCTAAGCAGCAGCGGCAAGACCTGATCTAGAACCCTGTACACAGGCAGGGCATCAACGTGCTGCAGTCGTTATTGCTCCGAGTTAGATCCCCGGCCCTATACATGTGCTATGTGATAGCCAGCCAAACGAGCCTTACACAGACTCACAGACTCACAAGCAATCCCCCCCGGTTCCCACATCCCTCCTGCACTGCCTCCACCAGTTGCCAGCGAAACAACCCGCCTCCCCAAGTGAGCCTATTAGCTGGGGCCTTCCACTTGTCCCAATATCTCGCCTGCCCCCACCTTCCAACAATTTTCAAAATCCTGCTAATGTGCGTGCTGGTTCGTTTCCTGTACGTATCCTCTTGCACAGCAGCAAGAAAGGTAGCGGCTAAAAGAAAACAAATAGAACTGGCTGTATGACTTCCCCGGAAGGTGAGATGGCCTCCGCCCTGATTAATGACCCATCTGCCTCTGCGGCTCATAAGGCAACTTCCTTGCATACTGCTATGGCCAGTGCAGCATCAGATTTTCCTAGTGCCCTCTCAGCTTTCTTGAGATAGTTGCATAGTGTTATGGAGGCAGCTGGTTTGTATGGTTGTACCCTCTGGGACCTTGTAGCATTCCAGGATTGTGGCCACACGGTGTGGGGCCAACTTGTAATCTGCAAACTCTGTAATCACATGGTTGCATCTATAGCCTTGCAGCCACTTCTCTGACTTGTCAGTGGCCGTGTGCAGCCGGACTCGTCAGTGTGCGTCATATTTGCCTTTGTTACAAAATCTTGGCCATCGGATCATGTGAAAATCCCGGACTTGAACCTACGATCACTCCAGTTTTGATGTCTGCCAGCTGTGATGCAGTGGTTCGCCGGTATTAAGTATGATGACTTCACTTTGGCAACTATCTGGCTGTGCACGTTTGTGTGTGTCGGGCCAGTCCAATTCTACTACTTACCTGTTTTACCAGACGTCCTGGCTTTACCGCTCCGGGCGTCCCGCCATGGAAACTACAATTTGGTCGGGCCCACCACATATGATCATTGCAAGAGACCTTCATTCATTAGGAGACCTTACAAGCAAGAGTGAGAGAGGGACACCTACCTAGCTTCAGGGCATATGTCAGGTGGAGTATATATGAAAGAGACAGGGCTGTTCGAGAGGAGGGTGCTAGGAATAAATCTACTTTAGCGGCATACATGCAGCATTATAATGACGATATCAATTATTTCAAGCCGCAGCCATATCTGTGCACAGGCCCTCTAAGCAAAGGCATGGAACTCATTATGCAGCTGCGTGCAGGTATTCTTCCTCTCAATGCTATGACAGCAAAAGTCGGTAGGCAGAGCGCTAGCAGGCAAAATGCACGTAGGGAGTGCTGCAAGTCCTGTGATCTTGGCCCTGAATTGGGAGATGTCGCTGAAACTCCTGAACACTTCTTGTTTGACTGTCCTGTTCATTTACCCTGTGGTGAACTGTGGCACCGCACGCGTGCCGATGGGTTTGCCAATGTAAGATTCACACACCAGGCACAAAGCAAAAGCTGTGGGAGAAGCTGACTTCTGACCCTGATTGTTGGAGCCAAAAATTTCGGATCTTAGATGGCAAATCTGATGAGGAGAAGCTGCATAGCATGCTTAATGAAGAGTTCTGGGGTGTAGATGTTGATGAGGAATCTGGCTTAGTATATGGCTTAGTATATGGCCCTTTCTTTTTTTTTATGACCCGTATTCTGTTCCACCTCGCTGCTCTTTGTGACAGCTTGAGGTGCGGGGCCTATGGCACTTATTGCTATGGCATATCATGAAATGTAATAATAGTATATGGCCCTTTCAAGCATGCATTCAAGTGTATAGCTAAATATGTTGCAGCTGCTTGGAAGGTTAGGAATGCTCTTGCTCACCCTTCTGATGTGGCGTGAGGTCCAACCAATGGGGTTTGTTACCAACTATTGCTTGCACCTGGGCTTGCAAGCCCTCCTTGCTTTCTTAAGTAGGAGGGAGGCTCTTACCCCCATTGGGGCAGTGGAGGTTTTGGGTGATTTTGACCTAACTGCTGGACCTCATGTCTAGGCCATATGTTGTCATACATGCCGAAGTTTACCCGTATTCTGTTCCACCTCGCTGTTCTTTGTGACAGCTTGAGGTGCGGGGCCTATGGCACTTATTGCTATGGCATATCATGAAATGTAATAATATGATCATTCCATCCTCGGGAATCTGACAGTTGGAAACATGGGTCGTCTGATGAGCTACTAACTGGTTGAAAGTGATAGTTAGCTGGGTACCTTTATCCTGGATAACGGTCGGAAAGGGCCGTTGCCTTATTAGATCTCAAGTTAAGAGTAGCATGGATCTCACACGTTTTACGCATGGCCCACTCATTCATTACACATTGTCAGGGATGTGCCAGTATCTAGTTCAGCTGCTGGCTTTAAGGTGACGGCATAGGTGTGCAGATATGGTGGTAAAGGGATGCCGCTCAACTGTAATGTCCAGTTGTTAACTGGCTGCATTGAGCCACCGAGGCAATGCTCCATAACATGTGGGATATCACAAAGGTTGTTCCAGAGTAGGTGGTGTTGAGAAACACCATTTTGGAGAGAGCTGTGAAGCTCAGAGCACTTAAGCCCTCTCGCCACGGATGCGGCGTGCCAGCTGGATGTCCTTAGGCATGATGGTCACACGCTTGGCGTGGATGGCGCACAGGTTGGTGTCCTCGAACAGACCCACCAAGTAGGCCTCAGCAGCCTCCTGCAGAGCCAGCACTGCGGAGCTCTGGAAGCGCAGGTCGGTCTTGAAGTCCTGGGCAATCTCACGGACCAGGCGCTGGAAGGGCAGCTTCCTGATCAGCAGCTCAGTGGACTTCTGGTACTTCCTGATCTCACGCAGAGCCACGGTACCGGGCCTGTAGCGATGGGGCTTCTTCACACCACCGGTGGCGGGGGCGGACTTGCGAGCTGCCTTGGTGGCCAGCTGCTTCCTGGGGGCCTTGCCACCAGTGGACTTACGGGCGGTCTGCTTGGTACGAGCCATCTCGGTTGTTGAAAGCGATGTTCAGAGGTGAACAAGTGAGTGCAAACGATTTCTTGGCTTGCTTAGCATCCAGTTGTGATCTATATAGCAGTCATGTTAAGCTGCCCTGGGTCAGGAGGTTCAAGCAAAAGAACAGCAGCTGTCAAGGACCCTGTCGAACCTGCCCCAGCTCAACCGCTCAACTTCTGAGCCAGCCCCTTTCAAACGCAACGTGACAGCTGCTGTCTTTCTGCTACCCAGCAGAGAAGGTAGAAGAGGTGCTCATATATATAGGAGGAGATCCCTACTGAGAGAGACAGCAACCGACTACCACTTTGTAGTCTTACATTCCACTTACAACCTCAACATGTCTGGACGCGGCAAGGGAGGAAAGGGTCTTGGCAAGGGTGGCGCTAAGCGTCACAGGAAGGTCCTTCGTGATAACATCCAGGGTATCACCAAGCCAGCTATCAGGCGTTTGGCTCGTCGCGGTGGTGTCAAGCGTATCAGCGGCCTTATCTACGAGGAGACCCGTGGCGTCCTCAAGGTGTTCCTGGAGAATGTTGTGCGTGATGCCGTGACCTACACCGAGCATGCTCGCAGGAAGACCGTGACAGCCATGGACGTAGTATATGCCCTCAAGCGCCAGGGCCGCACCCTGTACGGCTTCGGTGGTTAAGCCATCTGACCCCCTGCTCGAAGGCTACCTCCTTCCAAAATGGTGTTTTTCAACACCACCTCCAATGGAACAGTTCCTCCTGCTTTTTAATAGCAGTCATTATTGCTCACTGTGATCTCGTCAACTCTAGATGGACTAAAACAATACATGCAGGGTACCAGGTACCTTAGCACATCTGGAAGCACACTCGACTGCCAATTGGCAACCAGCAATCGGTGCCCATATCAAATGGAACAGCAAGAACTACAGCAAGGTACTAACTACTCACTCACACCCTAGGGACAACAAGCAGAGCAGAACAACAATGCAGTATGCCAACCCACCGCTGGTGCTCAGTCAGACCTCCCAGAATGGCAATCTGCCCTTTATCTTGGGGTATCATCATCTCTCCAACTGGCTGGGCTGCAACACTGCATCATGATCACCTGATGTTTACCTGAAGTGATCAGGATTGGCCAATTGCAGTCACCATGCACTAAGCAGGTGGTCTGCAGCTGGTGGACTGCATCAGGCTCCCACAGTCACATAATTAACACATCACCTTGCTGCTTCAGTCTTGGTCTTCTGCACCAAGCTCCTGTTTTGACAATTCCTCCATGGGTTCAGCCCGTTGCTGCACAAGTCGGAGCCTGATAGGACCTTTGAAGTTGTCAGGGTCAACAACCTGAAGGTGGAAAACCCGTGCAGTAGCACAGGATCAGCACGTTCATTACATTTTGCGCTTCCAGCATAATCCTGGGGAGCATTGCAGAGCCACATGTTTGATGTATCTAACATGAAGGGGTAAATGAAGAGATGAGACTAAGAATGCAAGTTGTTTGGTCACGCCTCATCTTGCTAACCTAATGTGCAGCAAACTTTGCAGGTAATGGGCTATATGAGTGTGCATGGCAGGGTAGAATGTCACCCGCCTAATTGCTTGGCAAGTTCGGGCTGCAGATATTGCACACTGCATGCAACTGGTCAGTCACTGAAACACATGCTTAATATTCCTAAAACTGCTTGAAGTGCAGGGCCTATGTCACTACTTGCTATGACATATCAGGAAACATAAGGAATGGTTGCAAGAATGATAAGCTGCCGGGTAGTCTCCGTCTCTTTTAGTCAAGCACATAATTAACAAACAATGCCCTCGCCAGCAGGTGATCGCCACAGTCGCAATAAACATATCAGCTTACAACCTGGACCTCTCACAGCAATGAGATCCTGGGAGATCCTAGGAGATCCATGGAGATCCTAGGAGAGATCCATGGAGATCTCTCCTAGGGACTTGCTGAGGTGCAGGCCAGAGGCACTATGGACCACAAGGACATTATGCATGGCCAGAAAGGTAGCTAAGCGGTTGATAAACCCTAGATGCTCGCCAAATGCAACAGAGCTTCTTGCTGACCTGTCCTTTCTGAGTGATGTCAATGAGTCCCCTAGCTGCAAGGTGACGAGCTGCATCTCTGGTGGGCTCCATCAGGGGGCGCCAGTCCTTAGGGTGCAACTGCAGCGTACACAGCCGCTAGGGTTTAGGGTTTGGTAACCGTCAGCAGACAGTAATGTTGTAAAATCAAAAGAGATAATCCAAAGAACAGCTCTGCAGCTGTGCAGTGCCGGTGACATGACCCAGGTGTATATCTTACTGTCACATGTTACAAACCATGCCATAGCAAAAAAGCCCTTGGTGCCTGGGTCCTCAAGCTGTCACAGGGACAGCAGGGTCAAGCAGCAGATGACATGGCTTGGGTATGCAACAATGTGTATCGAAGTATGAGGCACAGCAGTAAGGTCGTTAGAGCTAACAGCAGCAGGAGAAGTCAAGGAGATAAGCCAGCAGTAACTGCTGTTACTTGTGATACTGGGGGCCATCATTGGTCACGTAATACTGACGTACGAGGTTGGCGGAAGCAGGATGGTTTGCTGTGGCTCCATCAAAAGATCCCAGGCAAAGATCAGCTGCAGGCCACTACTTAAGGGTTTAAAGTTAGGGTTTAGGGTTTAGCTGCAGGCCAATCCAGGGCAATATTTTTTTGAGTTTTTTGACGCACATCTGTCTATGATTTGACCTAAAAGACACTCTTGTTAGCAGTTCGTTTTTGCAGAAATGGGCAACCAACATCCAGGTTGCAGGAATGGCAGTCAATTGCCGTAAGTAAACCCTATACACTAAAACCTAAGGAGCATGATCCAGATTCACAGTAAAGTTTTGGCCAGGATGTTGGCTACGAGGGGGGGAGGAGGTCAAGACTGCTGGGGCCTTTACAGACTTGCACCAGAAACGAAAAACGGAGCAGTCTGAAGTCTGAACTATTTCTACCGCCTCCTTTTACCGGTGGATCCAGATGCTGCATCAAAGAGTCCCTGGTAGTATCATTCCCCAGGGTTCGGGGGTTGAGAAGCTCCTGTAAAACGATAAACCATTCTTATTACCTTGCGGGGTATCTCACTGGGTCAGCAGGTCGCTCCTGCTTTCCTTTGCTGGAGGACGCTGACGATGGTCTCTTCCAAAAGCTGGCCATCTATTTGCGCAAGTGACATATTACTCTGTCCAATATCCTGCGTGAAAGATGTACAGACACCCAAATTCATCCAGGTCACATCGCAACTGTCATGCTGCTTTTGGAACATGCTTTGGAATGACAGGGGCATGTTAGCACTGCTTGATAAGTACACATGGGGAGATTCTCCGGCCTAGAACGCGGGGTCCATCATCTTGTCAGGTCCTATAGATTTATCTTTTTGCAACTGAAGGCACAACATGAAAATGATGGAGCTAGCAATGCACCTGCTTGGCTTTCTTGTCCAGTTGAGCCTCATCTCCTCCGTCTGTCGAGGGAGCCTGTTTCCTTTTTCTCATTGTAAAGTGACCTTGGTATTTGGTTGAAAGTGAGTCTGTACTGAGTAATTTCGGGCAGGATTGAAGCAGAAGCAGTCTAGTATGCAGTTGCCCCTATAGCAGTCTGGCACCATGCAAGTGAATCAGACCAGACACATTCCTTCCCAGCGGGGCGCTGCATCGGCCTTACGGTATAGCAGGAGGTTGGTATGGCATCAGAATAAGGTGTCGAGACTCGGAGGGCCATGGATCATGGAGGCACCCCTGGTAACTCCAGTGCCGACTCAGGTGACCAGGTCAGAAGATTTAAACAGAACATCTTCCATGGAGGCGTTGTTGCTTTCTGCTGTACTCGTTACATCGTTTCGGGCCCAACAATGCCAATTGGGTACTTCGATACCACCACGTGCTCTACGAAGCCTGCATTGCATCGCTTTGGACAACCGCTTCTCTACCACGGTTCTCAGTATCTCTGTTGTTTCGGGTGCATTTTTTAATTGATCCTCACGTTGGGGATACTGCTCTTCTGTGCACTTGCCTCATTGCACAGCACCCACCATGGCCACGTACACGCGTCACCTCAGTCGTTCCGGGCAACATCATTCTATCCAGCGGACACCCTGCCCATGTAAGAACCATGTACTGCACAAGCAAGTGTGTCACAGCTGGCGGTATCAAAGCCAGCAGTTGCAGCAGCACCCTACCGCTCATCCATCACCTGACAGCAGCAGAACCTTTTATAGCTGTGCAGCCACATCCACATCTGAACCCAGCAGCGCAGACAGGATCCAGACACCATGGCAAATAGGCTTCCAGTGCAACGAGCGCTACCTGCAGTGGGAAGATAGCGCCCAAGCCCAGCTGGTCCGCATCTGGCTGGCAATGGAGATGCAGATCACACCTGATGAGGTGCGTCTGTAACCCACAACACACTAGTTACAGCCCTTGGATGGTGGTGAGATCATCTTAACGTGCTTAGAGGAGCACCAAAGCCCCAATGGTGGCTGTCCTTGCTCAAGCAGCAGATGCATCATATGCTACTGCTCTTCATGAGATGCCATAGCAGGAAGTGCCATAGGCCCAGATGGTGCATCATATGCATATGTACAGGTAGACAAGAACAACGGATGATTCCCAATGCACGTGCGACCTGGCCCAGCAGCAGCAGTGACAGCACATCAACAGCATCACCATGAGCAGCAGCAGCAGCAGCACCAGCACCCGTGAACTACCTGGTTTCATGTTAGAGAGAGCTTTGCAAGGAGGGTTGTAATTTGCCCTCCTTGGTGTAAGGATTACACCGTTCCAGCCTACCATAAAAGCTGTTGTGACTTGTGCAAGCTTCTGCCCATGGTATCTTGTTGCTTCCTACCAAAATGCATATGTTCACTCGTGTAACTTGTACTCCCTAGATTGACTCCAGGCAGCAGCTGCAACCGGCTTTTTGCTGTTCAGCAAACGTAACTGGGAAAAGTCCATTGAGCTGCTGCTACACGGTATTGGCCAACGATCTGCTGTGCCCCTGATTTGTCTGCTGATGGGCTCAGGCTCTAGGCAAGACAAATCATGCTCTGCCGTGTTACATTTATCTAAGGGGTCGAAGAGTGAGTTTGTAACAGCACACGGTACCGAGCGACCGACATTGCGGCAGCCTAGAAAGTATCAGTCATGTCTTACACTGGCAGGGATTACCGGTTTCGGCCGCACTTGGCCTTCATCAGATCCCCTACATATTAGCCATGTGCTCATAAGCTTCCTGGTATGGCAGATGCAAAGCAGGTTGTCTCATGGCAGCAAGGGCCAAAACTCATCCCCTCCAGAATTGCCTTTTGAAGTGACTCCCACGTTGCATGAATCTTGATGATGGAGGGCTATTAGGACATCTCATGAAATGCCATAGCAAAAGTGCCATAGGCCCCGAGCCTCAGCTGTCACAAAAAACGGCCAGGTAAAACAATATGCTATGTGAGAGTTGTTTTGAAGAATGCAGAAGTGGCTAGTAAGGAGCCGCTCCTTGTTATCTCCCATAGGTTGATGAGAAGCTTCAGGAACTAGGCAACCTCCTTCCAGACATGGTAGCTAAAATGGAGCGGGCCCGGGCAGATGTGCTGTACCAGCTGCTTAAGGATCCAGGGGCAACTGCAGAGTGGCTGCTGGGGGTGAAGGCTGTGCTGCCAAAGTGTAATGTGTCACATATGGTGACTTCACACCCCCAACTCATGCTGAGCTTCACGGTGAGTGTCACAGGGAGGGGGGGACTTGGAGTAGGTGGGATGGGGTGCGGTGGTGTGGAAAGCAGGGGAAATTGGGGGAGTGGGATGGGGTGGAAAGCAGGGGGGGGGGGGGGCGGGAGGAGTGGGATGGGGGGGAAAGCAAGGGAGCGGAGAGTGAAATGGGGTGGAAAGCAGGGGGGTGGGTGGGAAGCAAGGGGGGGAAGGGGGAGTGGCAGGGGAAGCAGGGGGGGGGGATGGGGTAGAAAGCAAGGGGGGGGGGGAGTGGGATGCGGTGGAAGGCAGGCAGCGGGGAGAGTGAGATGGGGTGGAGAGCAGGGAGGTGGGGCTGGGGTGGGGTTTAAAGCAGGGGGGCTTGGATGAAGTGGAAAGCAAGGGAGGAGGGGAGGAGGGGATGGGGTGGAAAGCAAATTGGGGGGGGGGGGAGTGGGATGGGGTGGAAAGCAGGGAAAAGTGGGGTGGGGTGGAAATCAGGAGAGGGGAGGGGGAGAATGAGATGGGGTGGAAAGCAGGGGGTGGGGGAGTGGATGGGTGGAAAGCGGG